>MU834526.1:0-46355 GCA_029204225.1 Diphasiastrum complanatum | reverse complement strand
CTGCAGTCCACAACAAAATGGTGTGCTATGCGAAAGAACTGAACACTATTGGAAGCTGCATGATACAGATTGTCGAACAGCCCAATTACCCAAGGAATTTTTGGGCTGAAGCAATTTCTACAGCCTGCTATCTGCAAAATTATTCTAGCACGAAGCAGTGGACTCCAAGACACCATTTGAAGCCTACTATGGCTACAAAACAAAGTCTGAAACACTTGCATGTATTTGGATGCCCTCTGCTATGCTCAAATACCATTTGATCTGAGAAAGAAGTAAGATCTAGTAAGATGTAAATAGTTTATATCGCTATTCAATGTCACACAAGGCTTGTCGCATTTATGATATTGAGACAGGGTCAAATTTTCAGTTAGCCGCGACATGTCTTCCTTGAAGACAAATTCTATGATTTTAAGCAGAAGCAGCCAATGCAATTGTCTGTCATAGCAGCTCCATTCTCCACCGATAGGCATCGACCTATGAATGTTCAAATACAGGAGTTTGTCCCAACAGCTCCACTCACCATCGATGGGCTCAGACCCACGACTGTTCAACCACAAGCTTGAAGCTGTCCCCTGCCATCTACCTAGTATAAACATCCACTCAAGCACCTACAGTTCAAAGGTCTCCAAGACAATGATAGCAACCTGATCGTTTTGTCCCTTAGGCGTTCATCAGTCATGATGAACCTACCACTGTTGCAGAAGCACTGTCAATGCCCAATGCAAACGAATGGAAAGCTATCATGGATGCTGAGTACCATTCCTTGATGAAGAACAAGACCTGGAGTCTTGTTAATTTTTCTTGTAGGTATTAAACCTATTGACTCTAAATGGGATCTTCAAGCTACAGCTTAAGCCTGATAGAGTGATATCCAAATGGAAAACTCGATTAGTGGTTAATAGGATCTGAGCAAGTTTATGTAATAGCTTACACTGACACCTTCAGTCCGGTGGTAAAGCATCAATCTATTCGCGACCTTGCTAGCTATAGCTGCTGCAGAGGATCTGGACATTCACTAGATGGATGTCCAAACAGCATTCCTTCAACGGATATATACAAGAAAACATATTCATTTATCAACCAGAAGGTTACATCCTTCAAGGCCAAGAGCATTTGGTATGTAAATTGCACAAGGCACTATATGGCCTCAAGCAAGCTCCCCCGGGCCTGTATGAAGAGAATCACCCACTTCTTGTTGCAACATAATTTCACTTCTTGCTCCGCAACTCTAATGTATATCTCAAACGAAAGAGGCCAAGCTATGTTATAATAGTATTATACGTTGACGATTCCTTAATTATCAGCAATTTAAATCAGTTATTATAGGAAACCAGATCTCTGCTTTAATCAAAATTTGAGATGACTGATTTAGGCCCAGTCCATTACCTACTCGATATGTGTAGAACAACTGATCAGACATATCTTGATTTTACTAACAAAGCACACAGTTTACTTGACAAAGGATAAGAAACGAATGCAAACTTAAAACATTTTTATTCGTGATCAACCTCGAAGGATTCGCGAACTTTGTCTTGCAGTCAACTCGAAAGATTTGTGAAATAGTTACCTATAGAAGCTCATGGCTTTCTTGTTAAAGCTCAAAAGATTTGCGAACAGCATCTTGTTTGCGAAATATTCTATTTTTTGTTCAAACTTCAGATGTCGCAAAATTGTCGCGAACAATTCGCGAAATCTTCTGGACTGTTCTTCAAGCTCACTTGTCGTGAAACTGTCACGAACAGTTACAAAATATTCTAGATTTCTTTTTCAAGCTCAAGAATTGTCATCTGTCGCAAACAATTCATGAAAGATGAAAATATTGTGAAGAGACAAGTGTCACGAACAATTCGCAAAACACGACGCTGAGACGAAGAGATGGACTGTCGCGAATAATTCGCGAACAGAATTTATTCAACCCTGGAACAAAGCATCTATTTGAATATCAACTGTCGTAAACAGTTAGATATCTATTGTTACAACATTAAAAGGCCAAAAGACTTGTCCTGTAGTAATATAAATACATGTGCACTACTCATTGTAAACACACTCACTCAATCAGAGACACAACAACGAGATAAGACAACAAGAGATGTATATTGATGAATCAGATTCAGAGTTATAAAAATTTGTTTTTGATCCATAATTTCTTATTTTTTAAATTGTCTTAAGTTATCTCTTACTTCCGCATATAATTTTCACATGCATATTCAATCATAGCTTATATTGTTCTATTTGTACATAGATCAGATACAGTCTCGATTGAAGACACTGATATTAGTTTGATTTAGTATATAGGTTCAAAGCTGATACAGTGATATCAGAACGGATCAAAGTCGATACAGTGGCATCTTCGCACCCCTCTCAGCATTCTTCATACATCCATCAGCAAGCCACTATCTAGAGTGATTCAGAAAATTACAAGATGTTGTCGATTATCAATATTCAAGCTAAGATCACTATGATCTTGGATCCATAAGGTTTAAACTACTTGTTTGAAATTAAAAACTTCACTCTTATTGAAGGGCGAAGGTCTATGGCAATGGGTAGAACCAATAGAGGAGAAGCCAGTAGCTACTCCTGGCAAAGAACTTCGGGAATGGAGTTTAAAGAATAACAAAGCTATAGCAATTATTGCATCTTTAGTGCATGACAATATAATGCTAGATCTTACATCAATTTCGAACGCAAAAGATTTATGAGAAGAATTGCAAACCAAGAATGAGACTCAATCTCGTAATCAAATCATGTTCTTGGAAGACCAATTAACTTACCTATAGTGGGACGGCAAAGACCTAAACACATTCATGCGAAAGATAAAATATCTATTTGTCTCCTTGTAGAATTCTGGTGTAGAAAATACAATTTCTAAGGAAAAGCAACTTAGTTATTTTCTTCGAGCCCTACCCAGGTCATTCCACACAACAAGAATCTTATTGGCAAAAGATGCGACAATGACACTTCAAAGGCAATAGATAGAATTAAGGAGGAAGTAGAAGTTAACGCTATGACCACACTGGTGATTTTGAAAATGCTCTATTTACTCAGAAGAATAAATCTTCTAAGATATCTAAGTTTAAGAGGGAGTCATATAAGAAGAATGAGTCTAAGACTAATGAACAACAATCTGGAAAACAACAGAAGAATTCTGGTGATAAGAAGATCTGCAACAAATGCAGAAGATCAGGTCACACAGAAGAAAAGTATTGGTTAAACCCAAAGATTGAATGCATTCATTGTCATAAACAAAGTCATGCAGTAGTAGACTGTTATCAGAATCCCAGAAACAAAAAGGAGCAGAATTGAAGCAAACCTTTAGATTCAAACTATGTCAAAGACAAAGCAAAATGCTCTAGAGCAGCAGAAGATAGGGGCAACAAGGAACTCAGCAGCCTATGTTAGTGCTGATCTATGATGTTCATCTAATTCTAAAACTCAAGAAGTAGTACTTGATTCAGAAGCCACCTCACATTTTGTTTCCTCGAAACAAATATTGTCTGAGTACAAGTAGACGAACTATTTGAGATTCATTATACTTGGAGATGGTTCTAAGCACGTGGTTGATGAAACTAGTGTATTATGGCTGGACACGAATCAGGGTGACAAGAAACTAGAGGAAGTTCTCTATGCCCCTACTCTTGACAAAGATCTTCTATCCGTAGCTAAGATAGTCAATACAAGCATGTCAGTAACCTTCACAAAGGACTCTTGTAAACTGTTCGGGGAAGATTCTGATAACCTGGTTGCTAAAGGCAACAAAGAAGGAAATTTATATCACCTGAACATTCAAACAAGAATCGAACAAGCGAATCAAACCCAGGAATCAACAGATATATTGTGGCACAAGATGCTATGTCACATGAACATGGAAGCCTTGTACCAAGCCAACAAAAGTCATAGAATTCAAGGAGTCGAAATCAAAAGTAGAGATATTCGAACTACCTACAAATCATGTCTTAAAGGCAAGATGACTAGAACACCTTTCAGTAAAGATGTCTATAAAGCAACTAAGGTACTTGAAATTGTGCATTCAGATATTTGTGGACCATTCGGAGCATTATCGTTGGGTGATACAAAGTACTTCATTACGTTTATTGACGACTTCAACAAGTTCGCTATAGTATACTTTATACGTCTTAAGAATACTATAGGAAATAGTACTTGAGGTGACACCTTAGATAGACATAGACTCTTGTGGAAACAATAGTCAATCATAATCACTCTACCTAGATCCTTGGAAATACCAATGTAGATGTTTCATCTTGACATTCTGATTGGACCTAACATCCCCAATGATAATACCTCGTATCTCAATATTTTGATATTGATAGGTTTGAAAGTCATGCACCAATAGAAAATTGTTTCTATCCTTGGAGTTGCACAAATGGAGGAGTTTTTGGATTCTCCCGAGCCATGTATCTTGCCCATCTCGGATTCCAACATATCCAGAGATATCTACGTTCTGGTACTTGTTTATAGAACCCTTATGATTTGAGAGAAGAGACACTTTCTTCTTGTCAAATAGGTATACAATCCATGAGTCTGAGTTACAAGTCTAGTTCTATATTGGCCTCCCTACATCAGTTTGTTCACTTACTCATACATGTGGGTGCAAGAATATGTTGTGTAGAATCTAGCACTATTGATACCAAGTGAGTCCTCAATGACTATGTGAGCTACTTAAAATCAAAGAGAATAAAGTCTAGGATTGTTAGATTTTGAGTTGAAGGACCACTCTCCATGGGCCATGCTTCTAAAGGCATGGAAAAATTTTATCGTTCGAGATCGCTCTGTTACACTTAGCTAGTGGAAATGTCCAGCCATCCAAAAACACACTACATAGATTTTGAATGTTTGTAAATTTAGGGAAATGACCAAATTTCTTGTGTTCATGAAATATGGATTTTTTGTTTTCATAAATATCGTGATGCATGAGCATTTATTGCTATTGGACATACTAAGGTCATCCAATGCATGATTATTGTCTATCAATTTCAATATCACATTGTAGACCTATAAGATTCTATTGCAAAACACCAAAAGGTTGACTGTGGAGCGAAATCACCCAAGAAACTGAAGATCGTACCCCAATAGCTTCATCCCTAAGCCATGGTGAATGAATACAAGAGAGGACACGATTTTGGTAACTACAAACTGCAATTTGGAAGTGGAGTGGGGCAAGTTTCTATAGGTATATATATACTCCAAGAGCCTAGGACTATTCCTTCCAAAATCCTAATTCATTACTAAACTCAAAGAAAATTATTATTGATACTCAGTCTACATGCAAATAACTATCAAGCACCATGCATAGCTCCAAAGTCATAAAGTGCCTAGCCCCTCTCACAGTTATTATTACACATCTAGCCTAGAATGGAATATTGAGACGTAATTAATAAACTCGAACATAGAAGTGTCGAATATCCACATCAAGGATTATTCCAAATCCTCAATACTAGACGTTGACATAACATTCTTTCCCCCTTGTACTACTTTTGTCCTCATAAATGAAAAGGGAAGTTCTTCTTTATGCTTTCAACTCTTTTCCAAAAATCATCATCCTCAGTACTTCCACTAAATTAAGCACTCAAAGATAGAATGATTTCTCAATTGTTCATTTAGTTTTAAGTACTCTTTCAGGTTTCAAATATACATGAAGCGATACATCTTTCAAATGGGTGAGATCGCCATCAGATCCAACTATACCACCTTCATGTCAACTTAATTTCAATCGACTTACATGAGACACTTGAAGAGCAATAGATTTGTTCTTAAGATTAAGTTCATAAGCCAAAGATCCAATTTCTTTTATAAATTGAATGATCCAGAACACATGGTAGAAAATTATAATGCAAGCTCAAGGTAAATTCAAATAGTTGAAAAATGAAAGAACAATGATTGCAATTCAGAAGAATAAAGAATAAACATAAATCCCATTTCAATGCTCCAAGTCAAAAGAGCAACATCTCATCTTTTAGCAAATTGTCCCCATAGCTTACTTCTATGGCACATGCAAGCTAAAAAGGCTTAGTTAAAGCATGCGGCATGAGTTACATATTTCTTTCTGTTAGATTTATGTTTATATTGAGAATAATTTTCTAACCTTATCTCAACAATCTAAACTCTAGAGTCTTAAATAATTCATGCAACTGTATGTGCACCAAATTTACATTCACTATTCTCTGCAACATGTCTGCACTAGGTTGGCTCAGGGCTTTAAAGTGATGACCCCCCATTTTCACTAACTCGTCGTTGAGGTCCCGTAGAGGCGGGATGCCACACCTCAATGACCACGCCACGTCAGCGAAAATGCATTTATTTCAATAATTTGCATTCAAAGTGCAGTGTTTTTTTTTTTTGTGACACGACAAGGGAGCCTCGTGGCCTGCCATTTGGGCAGGCCAATGACCAGTCACATAAACAAAAGAGAAAAAAATGAGAGTCAACACCCGATGCCTAGTGTTTTAGGCCTTAGGACTTTATCTTTAAGTCCTAGGCCCAAACCCCAACGGCCAGGGCCAAGGACCAAGAACATGAACTAGGTTAGTAGTTGTACTCGTAGTCATAGATGCAAGCCAACAACTGAGGTCGCGAGAGAGATGCGACATGCACACATGGATACATTTTAAATGATTG
Organism: Diphasiastrum complanatum; assembly: GCA_029204225.1. Taxonomy (NCBI): domain Eukaryota; kingdom Viridiplantae; phylum Streptophyta; class Lycopodiopsida; order Lycopodiales; family Lycopodiaceae; genus Diphasiastrum; species Diphasiastrum complanatum. The sequence goes on along the minus strand of MU834526.1, from coordinate 39,722 downwards.
AAAATTAAAGAGAATAAAATTTCAAGATAAAATTCCATTTTAATGTTGAAAGTCAACTAAGAGTGACATATCAGCTTATTATATCAAATTCTAACAAAAGCTTATTGCTATTGCAGCATAGCTAGAAAGGGGAGAACAATGATTGCAATTCAAAGGAATAAATGATAAAAATCAAATTTCATTTTAATGCTCAAAGTCAAAAGAGCAACATCTCAGCTTTTGGCATATCATCGTCAAATCATCACAATAATATGTTTCTTGGTTTCCAAGGGAAGGCTAGAACTTGAGACCAAAGAAACTGCACAACAATTTACCTCTATGCTTCTTGGTTTCCAAGGGGAGGCTTAAACTTGGGATCAAAGAAACTTTGGATGCCAAGGTAACCAACTCAACCAACCTCGTGGGGGTAATAGTTTACCTCTGTGGCACAGCAAAGCTAAAAAGGCTTTCAGAGTTCAAAGCATGCGCCATGAGTTACATATTTCTTTCCTTTACATTTATATTGGACATAATTATGCAACCTTATCTCACCAACTCTTAAGTCTTAACTTATTTTATGCAACTATATGTGCACCAAATTTACATTAACTATTCTCTGCCACATGTCTGGGATATGTTGGCCCAAGGCCTTAAAGTGGTGACCCCATTCTCACTGATCCGTCACTGCTGAGGCAGTGACCATGCCAAGTCAGCCAAAATGCATTTATTTCATTTAAAGTGGAGTGTCTTCTTTTGTTGCCATGCCCAACAAGGGAGCCTCCGGCCCACCCAATTGGTGGGCCAGTGACCAGTCCCAGAGACAAAAGAGACAAAATTGAGAGTCAACACCCCATGCCTATTGTTGTAGGTCCCTAGGATTTAAAAAATAAGTCCCAGGCCCAAACCCCAAGGACCAAGGCCCAGGCCAAGGGCCAAGGGCCAAGCGACTAGGCCGTAGTCGTAGTCGTAGTCGCAGGTCGCCGGCGACTGAGGTCGCCCGAGGGCTTGCGACACGTCGCGAGAGGGCAGAGGGCAGGGGTCGCAGCACAGTGTTCAAGAAAGAGGGACGAGAGGCTTTTACGTAGAAGAGCACTGCCTAGTCGCTAGTGCAGGCACAGGGGGCAGCGCAGGGCAGGGCTGGATCGAGCGCGCGTAGCTATGGCTTCTGTCGTGGAGGTACAACCACGGCTGCGGTAATGGCTGAATCGACCGTCCCACCTCGGTGCCTCATGGCTTGCAAATTGCTATATAGATCCCCCTTTTCCCCTCATTTTTCCCATCATCACCTACTCCGCCTTGGCTGGCCTTCCTTGCCTTCATTGGTTTGCCCGGTGCCCTCTTTCTTTGCTATTCTTGTTGCGGAGTCGTGATTGCTGCGTTTCGGATCGACATGGGCCGTGCTGAGCTTTTTGTTCAAACTTCACGACCTCCGCCAACACGAGCCTCTGTGTCTTGCCATTGGCTTTAAGTAGTTAGAAGTACGTTGGCTCAAAATGGTTGCTCTCGCACTCTGGCTTTCGACTTGAGACTCTTCTTGTTGGCAACCAGCCGCTGCTCAACATGAAAGTTTTGGCTTTAACCAGTTTATCATCACTTCGGAAGATCGGCGTTGTTACTACGGCAAGGCCCCGATGCGGGGAATGTAGCTTGGCTCGACGCCTTTTAAGTCAAGGCTGGAACACTTCGCATTTGCTTCCGAAGGTTGTTTCCTATTAGCCTCTTAATTGGTCTCGGACCAGGCTTCATTCCCCCCAACCAGGCTTGCCACATGATTATAAATCTCAAGGAAGTATTTCATCATCTGAAATGACCCTGAGATAGTTGATAAATATCCAAGTGATACTAACGAACGAGATACCACCAAGAAGGAAGGTAGCTTCTCAATCAGAGAGATCCTTGATTAACTTGAAAGTTCAAATAGTGTTACTGGATTATAAATTCACGGGGAAGTATATGCTGTCAAGTGCTACTAATTCGCTTGTTGGCATTGAAGCCTACGTCTATAATTGCTTTTGCATTGGTTCATTCTAATACTCATGTTCATTTTATATTGACCATGGTGATCTTGGCGTTGGTCGGTGCTTTGTAGTCACTTATCTTTCTCTAGGAAGCTCTTAACAGTACCTTAACTACGAAGATCTCCAAGATGTGAATATTCTAGAAATTTGTTAGCGATTTGGTTGTTTGTCTGAAGTTTATATTTCAAAAATTTTCATTTTTAGTTGACTCACTTTCATTACAGATGCTGTTAACGGATTGTTCTTTGAATCTGATGTCCTCACATATGACAGGTGTACCAGGATCGTTTTAATCCCCAAGTTGCGTGTTACATTTCGTCTTGTATGTGCTCATCTTTAATATACTGGAGCGCATGTCTGGTTGAGTTATTGCGCATTTTTGCGATGCTGAATATAAAACTTTCGCGATCTGCTTCTCTCACTGCACTAAGAATAAGGCGTTTGTTTCCATAAATCAGATGGATTCCGCGGTAATCATGTCTAACGAAGTCAACTAATCACCCAAAACTTCTTGCTCCCAAAGTAAAGTTAGATAGTAGAGAGTCTTCTCCTCGTAAACCCAAAACTACACTGAATCAGACGCTCGAAATTTGTTGTCTTCCGTGACTTAAGATTTTGTTTGTAATGAAAATTTATATCAGATTATGTTCATTACATACATTTTCTATGCAATAGTGATTTCATTACATATTATACAGTTACCGTGCCGAAATTACAATGAATCAGACGCTTGGTCAAATCTTGTTGTAAGAAATTTGTTTATTGTCTTCCGTGACTTGGATCTTGTTTTGTAATGAAAGTTCTTAAAAGAATATGTTCACTACTTACATCGCTCATTAGTTTTATTATAGTTCTTACATTACCTTACGTAGCTTCACACGTAATGAATTTCTAGATTCTTTACCTTCAATCATGTGTTTCAATATCCGATCGGATAATTTTTCCATTATTTTGTGCACTATTGTTCGAGTCTAGTATTATAATGCATAGCATCACCTCGTACATTGCATATTATTTGTCTGGAGAAGATGTTCCTTACAATCTTTCATTGATTTGACATTCGCCTATTTGCTGATAGTATTGTTTGACTTATAATTATTAAGTGAGCTAAATGAATATACATGATCCCATATCATAAGTCATCAGACCAAGTTGTTTAATAGGCGCTCATAACATTTATGACCTGAATAATGTTCCACGTTTCCGCAACCTGATGGATACATCATGATAATGAGATTTCAGGAGGCTGTCGATGTCAGGATCTGATGCAGCTTCAAGCTGTAGCCAGATAACCGTTATCAGCCATTGCAGGCAGGTCGGATGTAGGCCAAGGAAGATTTGACGTCTGTTTTTCCTCCTTTTATGATCTAGATCTTAGCATCTGGTATTGATAGCGAATTGCTAAGTTTTCAATTTTGCTCTATGTGAAGTCCACGTACGATAACGTAGTAATTATATTGGTATCCCGTACTTTGGAAAGGATTTTTGTGTGCTTACCATTACGTGTATGATTACGAATAATTCCTTTTACTATCATTCATGGCATCAGCCGTCAAACTGTTATATAAAAAAATCTTTGTAAGCCTTTTCTATTTTAAACCAGACGTCGAATGTCGATAAGCGAAACATTTTATTAGGAAAGTTATTTGAATATGAAGCTCACCTAGCTGAGATGTCAATGTGGAATGTCTGATAATTTACTTGGATGAGCTACTTTTGTATTATATAAAAAAAGTTGGAAAGAAATCTTTTATTTAGCTCCTGGTCTAAATTGTGATTTATGAGCTTTGATGTGATATTATTACTTTTATGTAGCCAGTTAATTTTTTCAGATTGGCGATTGTTCTTTTTAATTTTATTCAAGTACTATTAAGCTCTGAGAGAAGCTATCTATGTTCAGTACTAAATATTTCTAATAGGATAAAGTCAGGTGTAATCATTACAGGCCAAGACATGATTTCTTTTGAGTGACATTCCTGAACTTCGGTCATTATACGTACTTGCATCAGGTCTGGCATTCTTGCGTTGATTGATGAAGCTTTTTCGAAGATCAGATCAATCCTTGAAAATTTCGAGTACATAACAATATCGAAACTTTCAGAGGATTAAAAAAAAGCTGATTTTGTTATGTATCTAAATTTTGTTATGTATCGAAATTTTCAAAGGATTGATTAACAATATCGAAATTTTGAAGATCAGATCAATCCTTTGAAAATTTTGTTATGTATCGAAATTGGTTTTTTCAATCATAAGTACATAATATGATTAAAAAAGAGCAAATTTTGTTTTGCTGATTATTTTTGAGTAGTTGTTTAAACGTTAGCATCTGATGTTTACGTGGCACACCCCTGAGGTAAACTCATTTCCTCCCAGGTAGATTCATCCTTACTTTTGTAACTCTCTAGCATTAGGGATATGAATTTCAAAACCCTGATGTAGAGTGTTATTTGGCGTTTAATTGTATGACTCATCATTATTTTCCCATGTTCGTGTTGCGTTTGCCGACTCGTCGTAAATGATAAAAATTGTGTCATCTAAATATAGTTGATAGTGGACGTTGGGCCTCCAGTACAACTAATGCCGTGCTTCCCCACCTCCACACAATGCATGATATTGTTGTATCGGAACAGGATAGCACAGGTGACAGATACTATTTTAGTACAACAACGCATCATGAAAATGTAAGTTACGTGTAGCTTGGATAAATTTTCCTCAAAAAAGAGTTTGTTGCATATCTAGGTTTATATTTAGTAGACAGTTTCGTAATTTCTTATTAGTAAATGTTCCTAATTTGTTTTTGTTCTGTCGAAGCGCGTGTCTTAGCAGATCGCAGTGACTTAATTCGGTTGAAAATTTCATAACGCAGAAATATTTACCAGGTAAATCTGGTTCTGTCAGAAGTATTATCTACAAGTTACATGTTGACGATTAATTACTATCCGGGTTACAAAATCAGTTAATTCTTTCATGGGTTATTTACTGATCACCTAAATGCCATGTCTTTTGAGATGTTCTATAAAAAGTTAACCGGGGCAACAAGCTACGTATAATTTGTTTCATAGATGATCGTGTATAAATGTTATGAATCATATTCTTGGTAGTAGTATTTAGGTCAATCATATAGTGGAATATCGGAAAATTCTGCCTTATGATATTACTAGCTGGTGCTCATGATATTTAGCATCCTGGGACCTGCACGTCAAATTGGAAATCGGTGCTGGGTTATGATGGCAGTAGAGAGCTGTGTGTGTGTGTGTGTGTGTGTGAGAGAGAGAGAGAGAGAGAGAGAGAGAGAATTTGTACGTGAACGTGTAATAAAAGATCAAGAAACTACGATCTATTCACATTATGACTGATTATAAACTTGCATGTAATAACTCCTAAGTCACATAATGGAGGAATAGAAACTAACGTAAAGAAGGCATCTATACTACGTTTCGGTGTTGCTTGCCCTCCCAGGGTGGGCTGCTTCATAGCCAGACCCAACGTCTGGAATAATGCCAAGAAATGGATGTCCTGCATGAGCTCTGTGGTGCTGACTGCTGATGTCAGCAAGCAGAAAGATGTTTTGCTTGACACCAACAATCCTACCCACAAGCAAAATATCTAATTTAAAGAGTAATACATGACCATTATATCTTATTTTACTTCATTGATCTGGTGTCGTTTTGACCTTTGTCCTCTGCATGCCCTCCACCGGCTCTACGTCTTACGGAAGGAGCTTGGCAGATGACAATCTAGATGGTAGGGAGTCACATGGAGTCACATGCTCGGCTCGGGATACTTCCATTGCATATTGGACATTGTTTCGTTTTTTCACACTACCATTATGAAACTAAATCAGCATCTGAAAACAAAATCATCATAGCCATTTGTGCTGCTCATTCTGCCTTTTTTAAGCACACTGAAAATTTTTGGCATAAAAAGTCTCGTTTGCCCATTACGCACACATGTAAGAGTCTTTTCATTGAACACCCTTTAAAGTTTACATTCTTGAAACATGTCCTTTGTGTACAAGAGGTCGTCAACCGTAAGCTCTATACATGGACTTTGTCGTACTCTAGCACGATGATAGAACCTATAGAGAATTCATTTAATGCTTAGAGCCTAGATGCTCTATAATCTGAGGTGATATCAATTCCTTCGCACTCATCCGTCTCCATCGAGAAGTATCGAGAAGTCTTTTAGAATTTTGATTGACTCCATAATCAGATCCTCATCCGTAGGATCCTCGTTGACGACTACTTGATGAGTCAGAGAGTGGACTGGTTTGAACTAATTTGTCGTGATTTTAGACTTCCTTAAGCTGATCTCGCCGTGTGATTTTTGCTTGACCGCAGGTCTTGATCTTCCTCGGTATCCCCAGCTTTCATCCTTTGCCCATCCACTCTTCTGCTGCTGCATCTGTATCTGAAACAGCCAAAAGATTAACATGACCCGTCATGCTTTTGCTGTAAGTTTGTGACCTGGGCCCATAACCTGCATTTTTGGGTCATGATGACAGTAGAGAGCTTAACACAGTCAAAAATGTAGATACAGATTTACATGAAGAGATAAATATAGTATAGTGTGTTGTGGGCAGAATGCCATCATTCTGAGTAGATCGGATAGATACATCTTGAACATACTTACATATTCAAGAAAGAGAGAAGGCAAGGATACATGCATCATTTTGTCTCAAAACTTTCAGGATGTCGTGCAGATCCGGATGTGCACAACGAGAAAGGAACTTGGCCTACATCATGGATGCCAAAAAACAGTGGGGATCCGGATGCGCACATCCAAGAACTCAACCTAATCTAGGATGTCAAAAAGTTTTTGGGGATGTGCACAACATAGAGGAATTAACTTAACTAGCACATCCCGGATGTGCCGCAGGATTTAAAAAATGCATGTGTTTGAACTTTGATAAGCTTGTACTTCCCAAACTAGAGGCCCATCCTCGGGGTTACATCCCAGATGCAGGAGAATGCATGTGGCCACTATAGGCTAAGAGAGACTGAATGTTTTTACGAAAACATCTATTTAAAGAATTTCCTGCAATTTATGTAGCGCTTAGCTATGGTAGATTGTACTTACCGTTTCATTTCGGTGTAGGATCGGCTGTTCTATGGTTTTACGTGCACCTGTAACGCAAGCAAGTTATTCAAGCTTCTCTTTCAACGTTCACGTACTTGACAATCAGTAAATCAGCTGACTGACGATCAAATTGCTTTCTCATCAGCAACCAGCGAAATTGTTGAGCGTACATATATAATCAGATATACTCAAATTCTGTTCTATATTGTGTTCGTAGGTCATAGATCTCCTCTGATATACTTATCACCATTAGCTCAGTTCTCTCGTGTATCCGTGATCAATGCTCCCACATGGGCAGTTGGCCTATTCTGTAGATTCTGAAGAACTCCAGGTTTTCACATCCCTCCTTAAGTTAAACACTGAAAGTTGTGAACCTGCTCAAAGGTATCGCTACTGAGAAAATGTGGGCTTGAAATATCCTTTACTAGACACTTCAAAGTTGGGTCTATAATCTCTGGCCGATTGTTTCCTGGATGATCCACTGAAATTCGCCGTTGCAGAATTGCCATCCAAGCGTAGTTTCTCGTTTGTTTCAAATCTTCCAATGAAACGATGTTTCTTTATCCTTGATCATACCTTGCACACCATTAAAGGAGGTGAGTGAAGACAGTAGGTATGAGTGCTGTGTTCCCATACAGGAAGGATTTTACATATCTGGATGATAACAAGTTGATGTAGTCTTGTGTTCCATATAGGAAGGATTTTACATATCTGGATGATAACAAGTTGATGTAGTCTTGTGTTCCCATATAGACTTAGCCTAATAGTCAAGTTAGGGAATAAAAATAAAATAGGGGTGGGGTTCTCACCATAATTCAATTTCAAATTGGTTCCCTCCAATTATTGAATAGGTTTCCACTCTTTTTCAAATTTGAATAGTTAGAGAGGTAAGAATTGGCCAATAGGAATTGAGACCAAGACCCTTCAATCCACTATATAAGTGGTGGTTTCGAATCATTGTACATGTTCTCCCTTCATTTCAATACAAGAGTGCCAACGGGGTTGGCTCAACTGGTTAGCTTGGCATCCAAAGTTTCTTTGGTCCCAGGTTCGAGCCTCCCCTTGGAAACCAAGAAGCATTTCAATACAAGCAGGTTGGCCCTCTTATGGAATGGATCAGGAATGTCCTTGCTCTCTATCTTCCTTTCTCCATCTCTCATGTTTTCTTTGTGTTTGCTAATTGTTGGATTTGATGCTTATTGGAATTGAATGTTATTATGCTTTTTGTGAGAGAGAGAGAGAGAGAGAGAGAGAGAGAGAGAGAGAGAGAGAGAGAAAGAGAGAGAGAGAGAGAAGGGTGAGTTTCTATCATTGTGGATCTTAGGGTTGATGGATATATCTTAGTGTTAATGGATCTTAGTGCACATGTTGGATTATGAAATATGTTATCGCTCTCATAGAAACGAACCTCCACGCACCACAACATTCTGGAGGATTTTTGACCCTATTACCGAGGTTTTTATGAAGAATTTTTTTTTTTTGAAAAAAGACTACAACCCTCAGTATACACCTTGAAGTATACCTCGGAACGAGATCCTCGATAATTGCATTGGTAATCGAAGCTTCTTCACCTGGTTTTTGCGTTGTTTATAGCATGGGTATACCGAGGGATATACCAAGGGCCCTCGGTATATCCCTCCCAAACAAGCTATTGGCCACAGGCCGTTTCCGAGGAATATATCGAGGGGCATCCGTTGGTATATCTCTATCAAAAGTTCACCCTAAACAGAGGGTTATTTCGAGGGTGGAAAATAAAAAAAAAAAAATAGGGCAAAATGGACTCCATCCGATCCTAGGAGTCTTTTGCACCACTTCTTATGAAGTTGGTAAGCAAAATCATTTGTTCATTATTGTCAATAAAAAAATTTGCAAAATTTATTTGAGTTACATTTCAGGCACTTAAAAATATATGAAGGAAACTTAAATTCATACATAAATGTTTCCAATACAGAGATATGTTACAAATTGGATTATTGAAATATACCTAATTATAATTAGATCCAGCTGAGTCGTCCTCAACCTGGCCATTGACATTGCAATCGGACTCGTGTGACTGCTATGCATGGGATTGAGACTGTGATACTGCATCCATGAGTATAACATAGTTATCTGAGAAATGTGATGAGAGTGAAAGTTAGACCACATGAATGTAGTGAAGTTAAAGTATATCTTGAAGCCATATATACCTCAGATCTAGAATATCCATCCGAATCAAGACACAAGGAAGACTTGAAGTTTGTGAATAAAAGATTCCCCGAAAATCCAGACCGTGTCAAACAACAACAAGAGGCCGCTAAAAAGCTACAGGAGACTTTAGGAACCTTCTCACCTTGGAAGTGGTGGCCAAGATTCTCCCATGCACATCGTTATAACCCTGTCAAATGGCTCCATTCTATTCTAAAACTGGACTACATGCAATTGAAGAGCCATATATAGGACTTAACTTAAACAAATTATATATATTGATGCATAAACGTTCGGATTACAAATATATATCGGAATGAATGCCTAATTATTAAATCCAGCTGAATCGTCCCCATCCTGGCCATGGTGATCAGACTCATGTGACTGTGATGCATGAGACTGGGATTGCGATACCTGCGTGCAACAAAGATGTGTAAATTTTGTAAATGATGTTGTCAGAGTATCCGACTGAATGAATGTGGTGAAGTCAAAATATATGTTGAAACCATAATACATACCTCAGAATATCCATCCCAGTCAATTCTCACTCCTTGTCTCTCCAATAATTCGAGTAACAATTGCAAGTTGTTGGAATATGCATACTTGTACTTCTCTTTTGTGGGAGACCGCTTTACGGCAGATTTCTGCATTAACCGACAAATCGGGGATTGGAATTTAATCTAAACAAATCCACAAATAAAATATGAATTATGACCAAAACAAGTTCAACTTATGGGTGGCTGGAGACTTACAAAATGGGCATGAAAAGAACCTTGGCCACCACTGCCCAGGTGCGAGGGCCTTGCGGTCTCCATTCGCTTCTTAGCTGTCTCTCTTTGTTGCTTGAAACGATCTGGATCTTCTTGAAATTCTTTCTTTACAAACTTCCAGTTGTCCTTGTGCACGTTGTATGGCCTAGATTCGCCAGCTCTCACCTCATCTCGGATCTCTGATTTGCGGTGGCTCATCACGCTTCCCATGCGTTGTCCCATTCATATTCGGTCAAATTCCAAATCAGGGGAGGGGACTGAAAATTCTCTATACAACTGGTCAATGACATAATTCTTTTTCTCATCACTTTGTTTGCGCCAGTCCTTGAAAATGTCCCTGTTGAAGACCACATGCGTGAGTTGCCTCATGCGAGTGATGACGTGACCACCGCAGTCATCCTCCACTATGTGCTTCTCCGCGTCTATGTCATAGGATGGCAATACGTCAACTGACGGAGAGGTGGCAAAAGGAGTGTCAAGAGGAGTGGGGGAGTTGACTACAACAGGAATGATTCAGGGAGGAGTTTCAAGACGATCACTAGAAGAGTGGGGAGGGGTATGAAGAGGAGAAGGTTGGGGAGTAGTTTGGGCAGGAGTGTAACCAACAGTGGTTTGAATGGGAGAAAAAATGGGTGGAGTGGCCTAGCAAGAGGGATGTGAGGATATAATGTGGGTGTGCCGGGATAATTAGGTGTGACTAATGCAGGAATCAAAGTATCACGCGCCATCCACATTGCTTCTTGAGCTAGGGTTTCTCGAAGTAAGGAAGACCTACGACGAGGCCTGCTAGATGGATGTGCTGGACTAGAGGCCGCATGAAGCACAACATCATCGACATCACCACCACAACAAGAGCCGCCGCTGAGGCGACTCCTCCTGTGATCGCTCTTTTCCCGGCCGGAATGTCAGGAAGAGGCACTGACATTAGAGTGCGCAAGGGAGGGACTCCCGCCGGATAGACCCTCGTGGAAGGGAGGAACACCTCGGTTGGAGAGTTGTGGGGACTGGATCTCCTCAGAACGAGATGATGTGGACAACCTACCTGAACTCCGTGCATCCCAACGAGCCCGTAGTCTCTCCATAATCCTGCTTGCATGCGAGGGAGACATCCCATCGATAAGAACTGAGGACCTCATCGTCACTCATGGATGAAAAACGGGACGACCCGCAACTGCGGCGAGATCCGTGACTTGGAGATGTGTCATGAGACATTGAGGACACGATCTGGAATAATTTCTGCAAGCAATAAGATATATTTTCAAAATGGACAACCATGTAGAGTTAATTAGTGCAAGAAATAAATTCAAATAAATGAGTTAAGGGTCTAGGGCAGAACAAAAAAAGTGATTCTATGCATTCAACCATAGTTGAATATATTACTAACACCACAATAATCACAATTTAACCACAATAATTATACTTTATAATCAATAAATTAAACATTTCTACATGGTTTTAGGGCCAAATACATTTCAAATACATGATTAGTCAAGGTTCAAGATTACATTAAAAAAACTAGTTGCATCGAAAGATGGCTGGCAAATGTACGAATAAAAATGATAGATGTAAAACTATGTACACAAGCGTCTGTAAACATGGAAAGGGTAGCTATAGAGCCAAAACACTAGCTAGACTTATCCTAATCCTCCTCATCATCTCCGTCATGTGGACCTTGTTGTTCCTGCACGCGCAAGACACATGAATTAGTCTTCCGAACAATCGTATGGGAGTCAAAGAGAATAGCAAGTTTAAAAAACATAAAATGGATTTCATGTCATACCTGAGGAGCTGCATCCCAGTTTATATGCACGTCTTGCCTCTCCAATAACTCGAGTACTGCCTGCGTGCCGTGGGAATATGCAAACATATACTCGTCATGTGTGGGAGAGCGCCCCACGGCGGACCGCTGCACAAACAATCCAAATTTTGATCATATAAAGAGAGCATTTTATTCCAACATGTCCTACGAACAACTCCCAAGAGCCAAAAATAAATAAATAATCCATAGCCAAATATCACAAATGGGTATAGGGTAGATTTACAAAGTGGGCTCAAAAATGTCCCTTGCCGCCACTGCCCAAGTGAGAAGGCCCCGTGGTCTCTAGTCAGACTCTGGCTGCCTCTCATTGCTGTCTGAAGTGTTCTAGATCATCTCGATACTCTTTCTTTGCATAGGAAGGTTTTCCTCTCTCGGCTTTCACTGCATCTTGGATCTCTGATTTGCGGTGGCTCATCACAGCTCCCATGCGGCTTCTCATCCATTTCCGTGCGAATTCCATGTCCTAGGGTGGGACATGAAACTCACTACGCAGCTGGTCAATGATGCGATTCTTGCGGTCATCGCTAACATCGTGCCAGTCATGAAAGATGTCTCTAGGAAAGTGGATATACATGAGCTCCCTCATGCGTGTGATGACCCTCTTACCATAGTTATTCTCAATGATGTGACCATCCCTATCTATGTCATACAATAGCGGGATGGCAGCTAGTGGCAACGTGGCCCTAGGAGTGTCTATGGGGGTGCTCTCCGGTATGGGGGGGAGATGTGGCCATAGGAGTGTCTATGGGGGTGGCCTCAGATATGAAAGATGTCCCACCAACGGGAGAATACTGATGTTGTGGGGTACCGAGGGGAGAATAGCCAATGGGGGTCATCTGGATCTGAGAATAAATAGGGCGGTACTGGAGGGGAGTGGGCTGAAAACCCCACGGTGAAACGTGACCCCACAGCGCATAGCCGGGAGGAAATGACTCAGTGGCAGTGGGTCCAAAAGGAGGGAAAATGTGAGGGGTAAAAGTAGGTGTGCCGGGAATCTCAGGTGTGACGGATGCAGGAGTTGTAGTATCGTGTGACATGCGTGCTGCCTCCTGGGTCAATGTATCTCGAAGTAGGGACTCCCCATGATGAGATGCATTACACGGACGTGCAGGACTCATGACGACGTCAGAGTCATCGCCACATCCTCCACAACAGGAGACATCAAGGCTGCTCATCCTCCTCTCCTGAGAGTGTCGGAAGGAAGCACTGAAAGTAGTGACATGGGTGGGGGTGCGACCCTCGTCGGAGTGACCCTCACAAGAAGGGAAAACTTGTGACTGGTCTATACAAAGAGTGGATTGAATCTCCTCGGTCAATGATATGTACTCAACCAATCGAGAAGAGCTACGAGCCTCGCATCGAGAGTAAGACCCTATCCTACTGCGAGGAAGGCAACTGATCAAGGTAGCTAATGAGCTCACTCTCGCTCATAGGGGAAAGGCGAGATGACATGCGACTATGGCCTGACCTCTGACTAGGAGATCCTGTATCTGACATAATGGGTGCAATGGAATAAGAGGGATAAATACTGCAGACAACCAATGGGAGTCTTAAAAATTAGTAAGAAAAAAACATCACCATCTCTCTCTCTCTCTCTCTCTCTCTCTCTCTCTCTCTCTCTCTCTCTCTCTCTCTCTCTCTCTCTCTCTCTCTCTCTCTCTCTCTCTCTCTCTCTCTCTCTCTCTCTCTCTCTCTCTCTCTCTCTCTCTCTCTCTCTCTCTCTCTCTCTCTCTCTCTCTCTCTCTCTCTCTCTCTCTCTCTCTCTCTCTCTCTCTCTCTCGTCCCATGGGCTTAAATAAATAGAGTATTGTGAAACGAACGCCAAATCTTTTATGTATGCTCCCTCATAGCTACAACATCAATACCAACACATATGTATTGTCATATTCATGACTATTTCCAGTTCAAACAACAATAATGACCCAAATTAATCCACATTGAGGAGTAGACATCAACAGGAGGCTCACTGGCCCCGCAAGTGAATCATACGTAACAAGGGGGTGTCTATCCTATATATGAAGAGATCAAAGTGGAACATGGTGTGTAGGACCATGGAAGTCCTTGAGTCTGACGGTTCGTAGCATCGAAGAGAGAAAAGGATGCTGCTACTTTGAGCTCAACACTTCAAAGTGGTTACAAGTGGACACTTGTTTGAATTCAGATGAACCTCAAGCAACCGTTTCGAATTATTAAGTTTGAAGTAGTAGACACACTTTCCTCATTTCGATGTGGTGAACCTTGAGGTTCAAGAACGTCCACGGCCTGCACACCATATGCCTCTTTGGTCTCTCCATTTTTAGGCAAGACACCCAATCGGCATAGACAACTCGATTGAGGAGCCAGTTAGCCCCCCTTGCATCCTCAATGGATTTGTGTGTTCACCAATATTGTTAGGGTTATGGTTTGTGGTTAATTGGAGATGGAAAAATAAACTTATATGTTGATTTTTCCCTCGTAGCTTTGACTCAATACCTATGAAAGCTCAGACTATGATAAGTTTATGAACAGAGGTATATAATCTAGCATCTATGAGCTAGTAACAATCTAGCATATAATCTGTTTATGATCTGAAAAAAATTTATGAGCAGAGGTCAGAATCGACCTCGGAATAACATATGGTATACTAAATTAAATAGACACACATATTATGCGGTCTGTTCCGACCTCCACTAATTCCCACACCACTTACCAACAGATTCATCAACAAAAAGTACAGATTTCTTTCTAGGATGTGTAGAACTGTTTTCATTAATCCTAATGAGAATGAAATTGAATGTAGTCCTACACTACAGAACATGCATCTACAACAAAAGATGGGAGATACATATCTATGTAAAAGTTTGTGAGCAGAGGTATATAATCTAGCATCTATGAGCTGGTAACAATCTAGCATGAAATCCGTTTATGATCTAAAAAAAATTTATGAGCAGAGGTCGGAATCGACCTCGGAATAACAGACGATATACTGAATTGAACAGAAACACATATTTAGAGGTCTGTTCTGACCTCCACTGATTTCCACCACACTAATCAATAGATTCATCAAGAACTTATTATCCAACAAGAAACATTTGAACCACGCCTTTATCGAAAGAAAACAAGGGCTACACACCTTTCTAGAATTGGGAGTGTTGGTTACCTTTAACTCTTTCATGATCCATCTCTCTCTCTCTCTCTCTCTCTCTCTCTCTCTCTCTCTCTCTCTCTCTCTCTCTCTCTCTCTCTCTCTCTCTCTCTCTCTCTCTCTCTCTCTCTCTCTCTCTCTCTCTCTCTCTCTCTCTCTCTCTCTCTCTCTCTCTCTCTCTCTCTCTCTCTCTCTCAGCATGAAAACATAACCAATACACAACACATAAACTATGATCTTGTAAATTAAAATAACAGGACTAGGTTAAGATCCTACAAATCAGAGTAGCACAAACTAGTAACCTTGAAACATTAATTATGTATACCACGAATTGGTGAGAGTGGAGATCATTTGTTTTCTTTGGCCAACAACGGGGTTCCCTAGCAGCTTCGTAAAAACACTAGCGGAGAAGTGTCATCATTTCCACGACAAACGTAATCAAGAAGGCAGCATGAAGGCCTCAATGTGGTGAAAGAATCTAAAAAATGTGGTGGTGTTGAGTCAAAATATATCAACTGGAGCGGGAATTTTGTAATCTTGATATAATAGCTGAGGTGGTAATAATCTAGCATTGTTCAGACACAAATTGCCAATGTTTACCAGATCTGTTTTTGAACGTAAGAGTAGAGGTTGGAATGGACCTCGGAATAAAAGATGGTATAGTGCCTTGAATAGATCCAGATATTCTAAGGTTTGTTCCGACCTCCACTGATTTTCACCCATCATCAACAGATCCATCAATAAATGTATAGATTTGTTTCTAAAATGTGTAGATGTATTTTCATAAATCATAATGTAAAATAAAATTGAATGTATTCCTATACTGCAAAACGTGCATCTACAACAAAAGATAGGAGATAAACATTTATGAACAGAGATATATAATCTAGCATTCATGGGCTAGTAACAATCTAGCATATAATTTGTTTATGAATTGTAAAAAATGTATGAGCAGAGGTCGGAATGGACCTCGGAATAACAGATGGTATACTGTCTTAAATAGATCCAGATATTCCAAGATCTGTTTTGACCTCCACTTATTTCCACCCCCGTTGAAAGATGTACCCATTATCAATAGATTCATTAATAAAAGTACAGATTTCTTTCTAGGATGTGCAGATATGTTTTCATGAATCCTAATGAAAATAACGCTGAATGTAATTCTACACTTTTCTACAACAAAAAAAAATAGGAGACAAATTGCTACAATACTATGCAGGTACCTGGAACTGCTAATAGTTGTGTTAGTCAGCTGCTTGGATGATGTTAGAGCCCAAGAATCGACATAAAGAACTGCAAAACAATTTCATATCAAGAACCCATGTAACAAATCCTGATGGAAAAATCATAGAACTGGTCAGCACAATTGAATAGTCTTTTAAAAAAACACCAAAGCTTTACAAATGTATCATGACATTCACAGATCTGTCATTTGAAAGATTAAAAAAAAAATCTCAACAGAAGTCGGAATAGACATCTGAATAGTCACTGGTATATTGTCAGAACTAGCATGATTTATTCCAAGCTCCATTCCGACCTTGAAAGTACCTGCTATGATCTGCCTGAAGTTGCTATGATGATCTGCCTGAAATGCTATAATGAAATCTGCAAAAGAAAAACCAGTATTGTAGTTTGTTTAGTTTAGTATCACAAAAAACAATTGTAACAAATTAATTTTAGAAAAAAAACAACAAAAATCCATATGCAATCCAGCAGATCCACCAAAAAAACACAAGATTTGGCATCGGAATATCCATCGGAATAGGCGCTGATATGACAAATCCAACAGATCCGTATATTCCGATAGGCATTTCAACTCTCTGAAACTTCGGATCTACATCAACCTCAACTATGGATCTGCCTTCAACTACAATACCCTCACCCGGAACCACCTTTGGAATAGTCATTAAAATAGCCTTCAGAATAATAAATATTGCATATCCACCTATTTTGACGGCCTTTCCGACTTGCCTGCTTCTCAAAAAATTGGATCCACCGACTCCTTTAACTCAGAGGAAAGCCTGCATAGAAAATATGGTGTCAATACCAGCAAACTGAGATCACATTGAGATGGATACTATGATGCTAGAGAAAGAGAGAGTGAGAAAGGAGATTACCTTGCATCCAACAAATCAAAAAGCCTCCATCCTCCACTTTTCCTTTCTTTCTTGACCTCCCCACATTTGATTATGCAAGGAGTAATCTAAGAGGAAGAGCAAGGGCAACAAGCAAAGTGCAAGAGGAGCAAGAAGAACAAGCAAAATGCAAGAAGAGAAAGCAAAGAGCAATAGCAAGAGAAGCAAGAGGAGCACTCAAATGTGAGGAGAATAAGAAGAGCAAGGAGGATAAAGTGGGTAAGCAAGGATCAACAAACAAGGGAGAGGACAAAGGCAGTAGGTACGTCTTTTGATTCCATCACCCACTCCTCTTCCCTCTTCGAAAATGTCGTGGAAAACGTCAGTCTTTTTGAAATTTTCAAGAATCTGTCTGACCCTCGGTACACACCTCACACTAGCTTCAGTATACCGAGGGCAATTCTGAGGCCCTAACTAGATTAGGAATAGTATTCCTTGCATGTTCCGAGGTGCATTATAATTTGATGCATTCTAAATCAACCCAACATTTATGCAATTTAAAAAACACACAATTTTCAGCTCCTCCCAAGCCTTGTCAAAGAATATATAGTGCACTTGAAGGCACAATTTCTTATCTGCTAAATTGTATTTCTCATCTGGTTAAAGGATGTCATAAGTGTCCAAACATCGACGTATTTGGCATCCAAGACCTATTTTTGGGTGACCAGTGTTGGTCGGATAACGATTTTTTATTTTCGGTTCTCAACCCGCTTATCAACCTCGTTCTAACTAAGACCCTGACCGACGTCGGGATACACTTGTTACTCTAAATTGGGTTATGTGCAGAACCAACGGATATGTTCCCTTGTAAGAACCGGCCACGGTTCATAATCGTCGGGTCCCTTTGATCCTTGGAGGGGGGTATAACCCGAGTATCAATTCACTGTACAAAATCTAAAATTCATTAGTGGCTTTTAGCAAGTGACTATTTTAGCAATAATCTTTTTCGAAATCATTTTTTATTAATTTTTATAAAATTCTGAAGCAATTGGTGGCATAATGCCCCTTCTTGTCACAAAAGAAACACTTGATGTTTTTCTTCTTCTTCTTGGATGTGGAAGCTTGAGAGGACTCATCCTCTTCTCCTTTCTCCTTGAAAATAAAATTGTTCTTGCTTGAAGAGGGTTGGTGTTGATTCTTACTTCTTGTCTTGTGCTTGTCTTTGGTGAAGAGAGCATTACCATCAATGTTGAGAGACAGTCTTTCCATTTTCAAGAGTTTATACTCTTGTCTTGATTCTTCATAAATGGGCACACTTTGGAGTGCTTCCAAACTTGGTAGCTCCTCCTTAATGGCATAACTCTGAACAAGGTTGTCATATTCCTCCTTTAACCCATTAAGTATGACTTGAACAAGTTCATTTTGGTTGATGGAGTCTCCTATGCATGACAATTCTCTATGGAGGTCTTTAACTCTCATTACATAAGCTGAAGCACATTATCACTTCTCTGTACACTTTGAAAAATTTGGTTTCCTAGTGTTAGAAGTCTAGAAGTATTCTTTGCCTCATAGACGGACTTGAGAGTATCCCAAGCATCTTTGGCATCAGTACAAGCACCAATTTCTCTTAAGATGTCATTTGAGACATTCATCTTAATATAATGCAGAGCCATCCTAGCGCTCTTTTTGTACTTTGGAATTTCTTGAGGAATTTGTGGTTCTTCTTCAATTCCAAGTACAATATCCATCACTTCTTGTAGTATTAAGACAGATTCCATCCTAACCTTCCAAATTGAGTAATTGGAGGTTGACAATCTTTCACTTGCTTCTAATAGAAAGACACCCATTGAAGTCATAAAGAATGATGGAAAT
This sequence comes from Diphasiastrum complanatum, assembly GCA_029204225.1. Classification (NCBI taxonomy): domain Eukaryota; kingdom Viridiplantae; phylum Streptophyta; class Lycopodiopsida; order Lycopodiales; family Lycopodiaceae; genus Diphasiastrum; species Diphasiastrum complanatum. The sequence goes on along the minus strand of MU834526.1, from coordinate 20,802 downwards.
CAAAAAAGATGGATGAAAAAATTGCTTATCTTCTCACTATAGGAACCAATCAAGGGTACAAAACCAAATCCTATGTAAGACTAAGCAAAAAAAAACTGTGAGATAGATCTCACTAGCTTGACAATCTCTCTAAAACAAGATTTGAATCATCAAAAAAGATGAAGTATGGCAAAAGTTATGGTTCTTTGAATTTCACACGTGTGAAATACTCCAAAAATGTCAAATTGACTCAAATACAATCTATTTGTATGAAACAATTTGCCTAGAACCTATAAATTTTGTCTAAATCACATATAGATGAGATTGGTCAACTTCTGGATGATTTTTGTGATCATTCAAGCAATAAATGACATGTACTCACGATTTCCCACAGGTCTAGGCGCCCTACCTATGACTTTTCAAAAGCTTATAGCTTCTGATTGGCTTATCCAACTGTCATGATTCAAATTGCATCAAATTCTACACATTTCTAGCTTTCTAGTGGGCTAATTTGCATTAAATTTGGATCTGAGGTGAGAGAGAACCACCAAACTGAAAATGGATAGATTTCACATGTGCCAGCACCTGAAATTCCATACAGTACCTGATCTGGACCATTCAAAGTGGTTTGAAGTTCTAAATCACCAGAAAACTGCAAACTAGCTAGAAAGTAGAATCTAGATCAAATTTGCAAACTTTTTGATTAGATTTGCTTGTAAATCTTAGGTTGGCTCTGATACCATGTTGAACTCACACGTGTGGGATGCCCTACACATGTACTTTTGATCTCTTAAGCCCAATAATACCATAAAGATCAGATTAGCATTGATTGACAATAGGAAAGCTGATCATACAAGAAATATTATTGTGTTACAAGCAAGATCTGTCAACAAAACATGAAACTAAGCACAATAAATGCCTCAACTCGGCTACATAGAGAATATAAAAGTATAAAATTCGAGTAGAGAGAGGGGGCACAAAGAGCTTGTCTCCAAATTTGCATTACACATAAATTTCATCATATTCTCAATGAGAGTACATCACATATATATAGATCCATGGACTCTCCTCCTACTTTGAGTTGAATTGGAGTTATGAATCCACCTCTCAAGCTATCTAGACTTATTCAAGCCACCTCATTATGTCTAATTGTGTAAAAATTACAGCAAATAAGGATCCTAAAACACTTGAAATGATGAGGGAAACAATAGATTATGATTTCATAAGATTAGCACAAGTTAAACCATCAAAAATCTATGCTTGAACCTCACTAAATGGCCCAAATCCTTGAAAAAGGCTTCACACGTGTGAAAGTACGGCCTCCCACAGTCTAAGTACTGTACACCAGACCTACATTCAGTCCTATAATCATTAGTAATCACAAGTACTCAAACAATTATGAACATAGAGAGCAATTGCATCATTATGAGAGAAAAAACATGAAATTGCTTGATTGATTTTGGTGAGATATCATCACCTATATATACATGATCCATCATGGTTTTGGGCAGGTATGAGTAGCCCTAAACCTATCCCTAATGCTAATTTTGGTGGATCTTTCATCCCTACCAAGTTAGGGTTGGAATCTTGGAGATCCCTCAACAATGCAAAAAATACCAAAAATAGCTCCTATTTTTTCTCCCTTGTATCTAAGCATAATTTGGACTCATTCCAAAGGTTATAATACTTAGGTCTACTTGAGAACATCCTTATGAATGGAATCCTATGCTATTTGGCACGTGTGACAAGCCACATCATGGCCATCTAACTATTTACGAGTCATATGACCAAAACTAGGCAAGCTAGAATTGTGAATTTTTAACACTCCTCCTCACTATCTAGCTTGGTTCAATCATTGCTTTACTAATCACTCCAAGTGATGATCTGAACTTCATAAAAGGTGTCTTTTGAAGTGGTTTACTAAGTAGATCAGCTACACATTCATTGCTTGTAACATGCCCCAAACAAATCTCCTTGGCTTGCACCATTTCTCTCACAAAGTGATGGCATATCTCAATGTGCTTAGATCTTGCATGGAAGATTGGGTTAGATGCAAGGTGTTGGGCTGATATATTGTCATTGTAGATGATTGGTTCCTCCTTTGAATCCATGATCTTTAGTTCCACCAATAATCTCTTGATCCAAAGTACCTCCTTTGTAGTGGTTGTCAAAGCTTTGTACTCGGCCTCGGTTGAAGATAGAGATATAGTTTCTTGCTATTTTGAAAGCCATGAAACCACACCTTCTCCTATGAAAGTTGAATAGGCACTTGTTGATTTCCTATCCCTCTTGTCCCCTGCAAAGTCTGAATCACTAAATGCATAAAGGTTAATCACATCTCCTCTATATAGAATCCCAAAATCTAATGTACCCGAGATGTATCTTAGAATCCTCTTAGCCTTTTTCCAATGGATATTCAATGGCTTTTGCATGGATTGGCTCAACCTACATACACTAAAGCTAAGATCTGGTCTAGTTATAGTGATCCACATTAAGGAACCTATAAGTTGCCTAAAGAAAGTGATGTCCATGAAGAATCTTTCATCATCTTCATTTGGCACTTTTACATCTTGCTCCATTGGTGTGTCAACACTTTTGCATACTTCCATCTTAAACTTCTTCAAAAGACTTTGAGCATAGTTTACTTGACTTATAAAGATAAAATCAGACCCTCTAAGTACTTCTATGCCTAAGATGAAGTGAAGACACCCTAGATCTACCATCTTGAATTCTAAGGATAGATCTATCTTGATTTTTTCAATACCATCAACAATATTTCCACTAATGATGATGTCATCTACATAAATGAGTAAAAGTACAATACCAACATCATCAAACTTAATGTAAAGAGTGTGATCATATTCACTTTGAACAAAAGAAAGTGAAATAAGATAGCAATGTAGTCTTGAATTCCAAGATCTTGAGGCTTGCTTCAAGCCATAGATGCTTCTTTGGAGATGGCATACTTTGTTCTCCATTCCATGCTTGATGAACCCTTGTGGCTGTTCCATATAGATATCCTCTTCCAAAAAACCATTCAAGAAAGCATTAGAGACATCCATTTGACATAGAATCCATCCAAAATGTGATGCAAGTGCAATGATTAGCCTTATTGTGACCATCTTGGCCACGGGTGCAAAAGTTTCCTCATAGTCTATCCCTCTCTCTTGAGCATAACCTTTTGCAACTAATCTTGCTTTATGTTTGTTAACACTCCCATTTGCATTCAACTTAAGCTTGAAGACCCACTTGCATCCTATTACATTCCTTTGAGGTCTCTCAACAAGCAACCAAGTTTCATTCTCAATCAAGGCATCATACTCATCCAGCATAGCTTTATACCATTCTTTGGAGTTCAATGCATCTTCAACATTAGATGGTTCTTCAAAACTAGATAAATCATAAGAAGTGGATGAGATACCCTCAACTTGCTGTCCTTTGTCTTGATATGTGAGCCTTGATGGCTCCACTTTTGCCTTTGAAGATCTCCTTGGTGTGATAGGTGGGTTTGGTGCTTGCTCCTCCATGAGCTCCTCCTCAAAACCAAGATCTTGCTCCTCGGCCATCTTCTTCTTGATTGTTGGAGCACTTGAGCCTTCTTCAAGCATATGCATATGATGTTCATCAAAGATGACATCCCTTGAAACAACAAATTTGTTCAAGGATGGGAGATAGACTTTGTAGCCCTTGCTTGAGCTTGCATATCCAAGCATGATCCCTCTTGTCGAAGATGGATCCTCCTTGGTTCTTGCTTCCAATGGCACATGCACATAACATATACACCCAAAAACTTTCAAGTGATTAAGATTGGGTTTCTTTCCATACAACATCTCATAAGGAGTTTTGCCTTCAATTGCTTTGCAAGACACCCTATTCATCAAGTAGTTTGCACATACAAGAGACTCACCCCAAAAGGATTTGGGCAAACAAGCATCTAATCTTAAAGCCTTAGAACATTCACATAATGTTCTATTCCTTCTTTCAGCAACTCCATTTTGTTGAGGAGTGTAAGGACAAGAAGTCTCTTTCTTGATCCCTTCCTCCTCACAAATGGCCTTGAACTCATTGGAGATGAATTCTCCACCATTGTCACTTCTAAGAATCTTGATGCTATGATTATGATGCTTTTCCACAAACAACTTGAACTTTACAAAAGTATCAAATACTTGAGACTTGAAAGAAAGTAAGAACACCCAACAATATCTTGAGTAGCCATCAATGAAGGTTAAAAACATGGATGAACCTCCATTAGATTTAGTGCTAGCAATGTGCACATTCGAGTGTATGAGTTCAAGAGGATGAGATGACTTTGTGATGGAGTTAGGAAACACCTTCTTATGTGCCTTGGATAAGGCACAAGCTTCACAAACCTTGTCTTCCTTCCCAATAGACCTTGGTAGGCCTAAAGCATACTCCTCCTTGATCATAGCCTCCATGGAACCTGAGTTGACATGTCCAAGTCTTTTGTGCCATAAAGTAAAGGTAGATATCTTGCTCTTCTTGGACAACCTGACAACATTAGTATCCACAAATGCATCCAGCTTATAAAGTTTGCCAAGTCTAGTGCCCTTAGCCACTATCTTACCCTTCTTCTTGATGAAACATTCATTTGAAGCAAAGTCAACATTGAAACCATTGTCTACCATTTGGCCAACACTTAGTAGATTCTTTGTTATTGTAGGAATGTGCAAAACACCTTCTATGTTGATCTTTTTGGAAGATCCTAAGCAAAGGGGAATGCTACCAACTCCTTCAATCTTACAAGCTTCATCATTTGCTGTATAGATAGACTTTATAGGTCCATCATAAGATAAGAGAGAAGAGAAAAACTCTCTTTTACTAGTCATGTGTGAACTAGCACCCGAGTCAATCCACCAAGGATCTTCTCCTTTGAAGCTTGTTGAAGAAAATATGGACATCATGAGAGAGTCCTCATGTGAACTCTCCTCCTCCTCCTCTTTGCTCATGTTGACTTGGCTTTGATCTTGCTTCCTCTTGAAGCATTCTGAGGCATAATGCCCCATCTTGCTACAATAGTAGCACTTCACCTTTGATTTGTCCTTCTTGACTTTGGTGGTTGATGGACATGCCTTTGAGGGTCCTTCTTGATCCTCAAGCTTTGTAGACTTCTTGAATGTTGATCCTTTGCCTTTGGACTTGCCTTTGCCTTTGGTGAAGAGAGCTTGTCATCTCCACCTTGGATGCAAAGCCTATCCATCCTCTCTTGCATTTGGCTCCTTCTTGATTCCTCGGCCATGAGTGTGCCTTGGAGTTCTTCAAGTATGGGTAGCTTACCCATAATTGCATATCCCTGAACCAAATTGTCAAATTCAAAGCCTAGTCCATTCAATATGAGTTGAACAAGCTCTTCATCCTTGATAGGGTCACCTATAAAGGCTAGCTCTTTGTTCAACTCCTTTACTCTTAGGACAAAAGTATGTGCACTCTCTCCTTTCTTTTGATAGCTTCTATAGATTTGATTCTTAAAAGCTAACATTCTAGTTTGGTTCTTGGATTCATAGACCTTTTGCAAAGTCTCCCAAGCATCTTGAGCTGAAGTGCAATATCCTACCTCTCTTAAGAGTTCATTTGCAACATTCATTTTTATGCAATGTAGTGCAACATTGCACCTCTTGATGTATTTGGATTTTTCTTGAGGATGAATAGGTTCACCCTCCTTACCATTTACAATTTCCATCAGATCTTGCATGATCATGATAGATTCCATTCTAAATTTCCATATGGAATAGTTAGTTTTGTTGAGCCTTTCATTAGTATCCAAAAGATATGCATTTATAGATGTCATCTAGTCTCCTAATCAAGGACTTGACACAAATGAAGGTTACTTCTATTGATTTGATTGAAGGTCTACCTTATCCCACTTCTTAGGGACCTGAAAAGATCAGTAATAGACTTCCTATAAAGATCTAAGAATGATCTCTAACAAAATCAAATCATAGAATACTAGGAACAATGCACTTGCTTGATTGAAGTAGACAATACTAGTAGAATTGCCTCTCTTTCTATAAAGAACATTAAAGCTTCCAAATGATCTGATCAAGAGTGAATTTCAGCAACCTGATATACTTCCAAAATCACTTGTAAAAGATCTAAATGGAACTTAATGAGGATGCAACACAATCTACTATCCAATCACAAGCAAAAAATGATCAAAATTGATGAAAAATTGATCTAATTTGGTGCATAAGTCAAGCAATGGTTTAGCTCATTCAGCTCATTTCAGACTTTAGGCTCTGATACCATGTAAAAAATTGATCTAATTTAGCTCATTTCAGACTTTAGGCTCTGATACCATGTAAAAATTACAACAAATAAGAATCCTAAAACACTTGAAATGATGAGGGAAACAATAGATTATGATTTCATAAGATTAGCACAAGTTGAACCATCAAAATCCATCAAAAATCTATGCTTGAACCTCACTAAATGGCCCAAATCCTTGAAGAAGGATTCACACGTGTGAAAGTACGGCCTCCCACAGTCTGAGTACTGTACACCAGACCTACATTCAATCCTATAATCATTAGTAATCACAAGTACTCAAACAATTATGAACATAGAGAGTAATTGCATTATTATGAGAGAAAAAACATGAAATTGCTTGATTGATTTTGGTGAGATATCATCACCTATATATACATGATCCATCACGGTTTTGGGCAGGTATGAGTAGCCCTAAACCTATCCCTAATTCTAATTTTGGTGGATCTTTCATCCCTACCAGGTTAGAGTTGGAATCTTGGAGATCCCTCAACAATGCAAAAATTACCAAAAATAGCTCCTATTTTTTCTCCCTTGTATCTAAGCATAATTTGGACTCATTCCAAAGGTTCTAATACTTAGGTCTACTTGAGAACATCCTTATGAATGGAATCCTATGCTATTTGGCACGTGTGACAAGCCACATCATGACCATCTAACTATTTACAAGTCATATGACCAAAAGTAGTCAAGCTAGACTTGTGAATTTTTAACAAATTGTGCCACCTAGTCTTTTCATGCATTAAATGTGGCATGCAAAGTACAAATGGCAATTCCTATGGTAGCTCGAGTTTCTACTTCTACCTACCTTGAATATTTTATTCTAAGATGGGCCTTTACTAAGCCAAAACAGCTTAATTCATCTTTGGCATTTTTAGGACCCCTACTCACAACATTAGATAGATTTTTCCAATATTTTGACAATTTTTAGGTTCTGATCTATCAGATCTAGCCACAGTCAAATTTCAGGGACATTTTGTTACATTTTTTATATTGATTCTGAAAAGGCTTGATTTTAGAAGTGTCGACGATCGCTTGATCAAAGATCTTTTTTCCAAAAATCAGAAATCTGATTATTGTCAAGTGAGAATTTTTACAAATTTGATCAGAGATAGAATTTGATGAAAAAATCTAGATACAATCTCATTGTCTGATTGAAGTGATTTGCAATTATGGTTGAAGGAGGGGGTGTTCTGATGGAAGTTCCCCTAGTTATTGTTAGAAGGTCATCTCGGTTAGAGATTCCATAGTATAATCGGTTATCTGATCCTGTCAGATTTCTCAAAATCTATTCTGAATCATGTGAGGTTTATGGCGAAGTTTTTCCACAAGATAAAATTAAGCTATTTCCTATGGCCTTAATTGGAGCAACACAACATTGGATTTATAACCAAGACGAAACAGAACATGCAGATTGGGAAGTTGTTGAACAAGCCCTCATCACAAGATTAAACCCAGAAAATTTATGGAAGATCCTTTTATAATTTTAAGTAAAATTAAAATGGGAAAGAGAGAGGGAGTACGAGATTATATTGAACGGGTTAAATACCTCATATCTAAGTGTGATCTCGATTTAATTAATGATGATGCTATGACTATGTAGTTTTTAGCAGTCTACCTAAGAAGATTAGACGCGAGTTGAAATGCCATACTGAGTACATTTCTATACAATATGCAAGGGACGATGTGATACGAGAGGAGGACGAAGATTCTGATGACGAACCAAATATTGGAATGCTGCCATATACTGTAGGGCAAACCACTACTACACCCACCACTATTGCATCCACGAATATTAATGCTACTGCAAAATTGATGATGAACGAGTTTGAGAAACTTGGTCAAAAGCAGCATAGATGCAGCTAGATAAGATGCAGCCTCAATTCAACGAAAAGATAAAAGCTTGGAAGAGGTGCATGCTAAGAGTAGCAACGAAATGGAAAAATTTGCTAAGACTTTTCCTAGTCGGCAAAATGTCTGGTGTTCAATTTGTGAGGGAAATCACACCATGAATGAATGTCCAACATTGAAACAACAAATGATGAATACTATTTGTCATCTGTGCAATTCTACGGGACATGAAACAGCCTTTTGCTCATTTAATCCTCGGATTATCCAGCAAAGGTATGCTAAGCTTCAATATCGGGAACCTACTACTTATAAGAGACCCGATCCTAAGAACCAGGCTCAAAACTTTGGCCTTGGATTTTCTAAATGACTAGCTTTGCCAGCTCCACAAGCACAACAAGCTCCTCCTATGAATCTAATGGAACCAGAGCCTTACAGTGGTAATGAGCAATAGAATTACAGTAATGATCAAGAGATTGGACCTTCAGAATAGTATGTTATTTATGATGTCGCACAACAACAAAACATTAGACAATGGACCAGAGCACCACTTGGATGCTTTGCATATGACGAGAACCACAGAGTTGCCGAATGTCCAAACAAAAGAAAGTTTGTCCCATTATGTCGTGAATGCGGTAATGGACATTGTTACAAGGATTGTCCAGCAAGACCAAAACCACCGCCGATCCTGCTTTCAAGAATTCTTTGTTTCATCGGTTGAGATCAATCCAAATGTCAACCGATGTGGTATCAGAGCTGATATATTCACATTCCATCCAATCCCACAGATTGGTATCAGAGCCACGGGTTTTTGGGATTACTAGTGTCTAGGACTTATAATAGAACTTAATATGTTTTTGGTTCTATAGAGCTTATTCATTTAAGTTTTGTGTTTTATCTCTGCTACTCGATCACAATGGAAGGTTCAACCTCAGAGATCCACCTCATCAACAAATTCAACGGAGATGACTTCCACATGTGGAAGTTTAAGATGATGATGATGTTGATCGAGAAAGAGCTTTGGGGATACGTAAACAGTTCAATAGCCAAACTGGCGGAACCTAAATTGCTTCTAGCATGGGAAGCAAAGTATGGCAAGGCTCTTGCCATTGTATCTCTAAACCTAAAAGACACTCAAATCGCTCATGTATACAACTGCACCACCTCCAAAGAAGTTTGGGATTCACTTACAAGCATCTACAAGACCTCAAATGTTTCCACTCGTCTCTTCTTGAGAAAGAAGGTACTGACACTCAGAATGAGTGAAGGCACCTCAGTAAGCAACCATCTGAATGAGTTCAAACAGTTGCTCAACCAACTGGCTGCAAAAGGTTCGCCTATCTCAAAAGAAGACTCTACCATGTCTCTTCTTGCCAGTCTTCCATCCTCCTACGACAATTTAGTATTGCTTCTTAGCAATACTCATGTGCTGTCTCTCCAAAAATTGACAGCAAGTCTGTTGCAGGAAGAAGTTAGGAGGAAAAGCTTGTCTACGACAACGACTACCAAATCCATGGCACTCTACTCAAACAAGCAGTAGTCCAAGAAGAAGAAAAGCTTCAAGGATAAGAAGAAAAAGACAGAACAACTAGCAGCATCGCAACCACAACAACAACAACACAGTCAATCATCATCCAAGACCGAGCTATTTTGTAGATACTGCAAAAGAACCAACCATGACATCAAATACTATCGTATCCTCAAGCATAATGAAGCGAGGAAGAAGATGAAGCAGCAGTAAGAAGGAAACTCTGATACAATCAGAGGTTCCCAAGAAGATGATAAAGCACTGATGGTACAAGATCAACCTAGTAGAGATGCCCATCAATGGTATCTCGATTCAAGTGCTTCTTAGCATATGACGCCATGCAAAGACCTGTTCACTATACTCACAACTATAGAATCAAAGTATATCTTCTTTGGTGACTCCAGTTCACATCAAGAGGAAGGCCAAGGCTCTATTCAACTACAGTTCTCTGATGGCATCACTATGTAGCTTAATGGTGTACTTTATGTACCCAAGTTAACTAAGAACCTATTGTCTATTAGCAAGATCACAGATCAGGGCTATAGAGCCATGTTCAGTGTCAACAACGGCATTGAAATATGGCAAAAGAAAGACATGATCTTTCTTACACAAAGAAAATATGCACGAGATTTGCTTTATAAGTTCAATATGCAGGATTGTAAGCCCTTGAGTACACCTATGGATGTCAACATGAAGCTTACTGCATATGATGAATCTGATAAAGTGGATGCTTATTTGTATAGATAGCTGGTGGGTAGTTTGATCTATTTGACACACACATGAACTAATATTTCTTATGTTGTTGGTGTTGTTAGTCAATTTATGCAAGATCCTAGTCAAGCACACTGGAAGTCTGCTAAACGTATTCTCAGATACATTCAAAGGACATTGAATTTTGGTTTGAAGTATGATCAGCCTGAAGCGCCAATGTTGGTAAGTTATACAGATGCCGATTGCACAGGTAATATTGATGACAGAAGATCTACTAGTGATCATACATTCAGTTATGGTACAGCTGCAATTTCATGGAGCAGCAAGAAAAAACCTATAGTAGCTTTATCATCAACGGAAGCTGAATATCGAGCACTCAGCAATGCTACACAAGAAGCGGTATGGTTACAAAGAATGCTTGTGGATTTAGGTCAGCCACAGGTGGATGTGACTAATATATCTTGCGACAATCAAAGCTGCATTCACCTTGCCAAAAATCCAGTTTTACATGCCCGAACCAAGCACATCGAAATACACTATCATTTTATTCGAGAGAAAATTCTTGATGGAGCCATTGATCTTGTTTTTTGTAAATCTGAAGATCAACTGGCAGATATTTCTACTAAGTCATTAGGTAGATGTAAATTTGAGAGGTTCCGTACTCTATTAGGAATAGAAGAATGTAATTTTATCATTGAGGAAGAGTGTTAGAAATCAATGATAAACTTTATTGTTATTGTTTACGATGTACATTAATGTTGACAACTGTTACCAGCTGTAATTAGTCGTAGGCTAGTCTATTAGTCTATTCGTAGGTTTTCTCTCTCTATTAGGGTCCAGGGTTTATATGTAAATTTTATATTCAGTATGATGTTAGTGTGATAGTGTGATATTGTGTGTTCTTCTTCTACCTCCCTACTTGGTGATTGCTTATGGTGAATAATTGATGTTGCATATCCGATTGTTTGACAATTTCAAGCAGAAGTAGCCAATGCAAGAGCATGCCATAGCAGCTCCATCATCCATCGATAGGAAACGACCTACGATTGTTCAAACAATGGAGTTCATCCCAACAGCTCCACTCACTGTCGATGGGCCTAGACCCATGATTGTTCAACCACAAGATGTTACAATCCCAGTCATTCACCAAGGAGAATCATCCACTCAAGCACCTACATTTAGAAGGTCTGCAAGACAACGACAATAACCTGATTGTTTCACTCCTCAGGCGCTCATTAGTCATGATGAACCTGCCACTGTTGTAGAGGCATTGTCAATGCTTGATGCAGACAAATGGAAAACTGCCATGAATGCTGAGTATCAGTCTCTAATGAAGAACAAGATTTGGAGTCTTGTCAGTCCTCCTACAGGTGTAAAACCAATTGACTCCAAGTGGATCTTCAAGCTAAAGCTTAAACTGGATGGATCAATATCCAAATGAAAAGCTAGATTGGTGGTTGAAGGATTTGACCAAGTATATTGGATAGACTACATTGAGACCTTTAGTCCAGTGGTAAAGCATTAGTCTATTCGTACCTTATTGGCTATAGCTGCTGTAAAAGATCTGGACATTCACCAGATGTACAGATAGCATTCCTACATGGATATATACAAGAAGATGTGCTCATCTATCAACCAGAAGGTTGCATCCTTCAAGGCAAAGAGCATCTAGTATGTAGATTGCATAAGGCATTATACGGTATGAACAACCTCCAAAGGCCTGGTACGATAGAATAAATCGTTTCTTATTGCAGCACAACTTTACCTCCTATTCCGCAGACTCTAATGTATATCTCAAGTGTAAAGGGTCAAGCTATGTTATAGATCAGCAATTCAAGTCAGTTACAACTAGAAACCAAATCCTTACTCTCATTAGAGTTTGAGATGACTGATTTAGGCCCAGTCCATTACCTTCTCAGTATGGAGATCAACAGAGATCGCGCCGCACAGAAGGACCACCATAAGCCAACAATCTTACCTAAACAATGTACTTTGCAGATATGACATGGAGGATTGCAAACACATAGATACTCCTATGGATCCAGGATGCAAGCTATCCAACGATATGTGCCCCAGAACGAAAGCAGATCAGCAAGAAATGTGCAAGTACCCTTATCAATCAGTCATAGATTCTATCATGTACTCCACGATCTGCACACGACCTGATCTTGCATATGTTAGGCCTAAAACACTAGAAAGCCCCACAAAGAGTTCTGAAGTACATTCAAGCCTCAAAGCACTATGCCTTGAGTTACAACGGCAACACAGAAGTTGCACTCACATTGACTACCTATTCAGATTCCGATTGGACAGGAGATGTGAATACCAGAAAATCCACATCAAGTCATATTTGTTTCCTTGCAGGAGGACCTATTTCATGGAACAACAAAAAATAGAAATGCATTTTGTTGTCCTCTACAGAATCCGAATATGTTGCAGCTACATCAGTAGTGAAGGAAATCATATGGCTAAGGAGGCTGTTGTAGGATCTGCAATTCCCACAGATCGGTCCAACAATACTCCAGTGTGACAATCAAAGCTGCATAGCTCTATCTCTGAACCCACGTACATATGTTAGAACTACACAGAGAAGTTCAGTTCCATTTTCTTAGAGAGAAAGTTCAGAACCTAGATGTTGTACTAAGTTACTGTCATACAGACAGTATGTTGGCTGATATTTTGATGAAGCCATTGTCTAGAGATAAACATTCTACCTTAGAAGATATGATAAATCTCAATTGCAATTCAGATTCATAGCAGTTAGCTTAAGGGGGAGTGCTGGAAATTAATCTACTCCTACTCATCCCAACAACCCTTCTTCCTTCTCTGATTTTTTACTCTCTCAAATGCAACCTGCAGAAAATGAACTGTTTTTCAACAGTCTGCATATTTGAACTGATAGTCGCCACAATCTGTATTTTTACTCAGGTTTTTTCACAAGCGAAAAACTCGACACTCGACATTGTCACTTCTTTTTGCCTTAATGTGCAACTAAGTGTTTAGTGACACTTATCTAAGTTGTTTTGGGCCATTTAGACACTTCCAGAAAAGCAATACTTTTTGCGAAAAATGCTACACTGCAATTTTACATGCAGTTTTTGACAGGCAACAATTAGGGCAAAATGCGACACTGCATTTTTACATGCAATTTTTGACAGGCAAAAAAGACAAAAAATGTGACATTGTATTTTTTCTCGCAGTATCTGATAGAAGACACTACAGATTTACACGGGATATTCTGTAGAAATACACAGTATTCCATGTACAGACTGTCTACATCTTCACACTCCTAACAACTATTTAATTAGGCAGTTAATCAACTATTACGTAATCTTATAAATGTAAAGCTTAAATAATGCAAGATCAACTACTCTAAATGTATATGAGCGATTGAAGACAAGAAACAGAAATCGGATCAGATAGAAGTCATTGTAAGTATCATCATAAGTCATCTGACAGAGATCAAATGACCAGAACTGGTCTTACAGTAGTGATCATAGAGAGAGAGAGAGAGAGAGAGAGAAATATTCAGAACGTTAACAATTATTTTTGAATCTGTAAGTAGGATTACACGCTTATCAGTGTGATTGTATTGTGATCTGATTGTTGTTACTACAACTTCATTATACAGATCCGCTATTGTTCTACATCCTTTTGCATTCTTGTTGAATGATAACTCTCACTCCTCTTACACAAACACTATTATCAGATTGTATGGCTGTCTCTGATGCCTAAATTAATTCTACATTCTCTTCATACCAGGTTATCAGTATTAGAGGATTGCATGGCTATTTCAGATGCCTAATCACTTTTCGCAATCTCTCTTTCATGGCAGTCTAAGACTCCTACATTGATAATCTGATTCAACGCAAAGAACAGCTCGTAAAACTCCATTCTCTAGATAATCCACGATCTTGCTTTCAAGAATTATTTGTTTCATTAGTTGATATCAATCGAAACGTCAACCGACATGATATCGAAACTGATAAATTCACATTCCATCCAATCCCACACTTAGAGGTTCAGATTTCATCTTCATTAGTCAAACTAAGTATGCTCAAAGTTTGCTCAATAGATTCAAGATGCAAGATTGCAACCATTAGAAACACCAATGGAGCAAGATGTAAAAGTGCTCAATAAAAGTGATGAAGCATTCTTTATGGACATCACCATAACTAGGCCTGATCTATGCTTTAGTGTGTGTAGGCTAAGTCAATATATGCAAGATCCATTAGCGATACATTGGAAACATGCTAAAAGGATCTTGAGATACATCTCGGGTACTCTAGATCATGGAATTCTCTATAGAGGAGATGTCGTTGATTTGTATTCCTTTAGTGACTCGGATTTTGCAGGTGACAAAAGGGATAGGAAGTCCACAAGCCTATGCAACATTCATTGGTGGAGGAGTAGTTTCTTGGTTGTCAAAGAAACAAGAAACCATCTCACTTTCTTCAACCGAAGCCGAGTATAAAGCTCTCACCACTACAACAAAGGAGCTATTATGGACCAAAGGCTACTTATGGAGCTGAAAGTCATGAGTTTAGATGTTGTACAATGACAACATTTCCGCCAACACCTTGCAACCAATCTAATCTTCCATGCAAGGTCAAAACATATTGAGATCTCTCATCATTTTGTGAGAGCGAAGGTGCAATCAAAGGAGATATCTTTGGAGCATGTGGCAAGTAGTAAATGTATTGCTGATATCCTCACTAAACCACTTCAAAGAGCTGCATTTGTGAAGTTAAGATCAGCCCTAGGATTGACAAGCAAGTCTATGTTATCTTCAAACTAGTTGTGAGGAGGAGTGTTAAATTTACACAAGCTAGTTTGCACAATTACCACTTGTAAATGACTTTGAGGCCATGTTGTGGGATGTCACACATGCCAAAAGCATAGGATACCTTATTCTAAGTCAAATCATTAAACTAGATTTGGAATGGTACCTTTGGGATATGTCCAAAGAGTGCATAGATAGGGTAGAGAGAAAGTAGGAGCTAAAAATAGCATTTTTCTCATTGTTTTTGGATCTTGAGACATTGATTCTAAATAGGGTGGATCAAGTGGATCTTTAGACTAGATGTTAGGGTTAGGTTATGATGAATACATAGAAGCCCTAATATGCTCAGATCCGAACTCTACATGTATAAATATGTGATGGGATTTCCATCCAATTATGAACAAAATCGAGATTTTCCTTCTTGACTAGTTTGAGTCTATGATTTGATTGATGAATGCTATTGGCATATGATTTTTTGTGATGATTGAATGAGTTTGGAGTTGCAGATATAGTACACAAATAGCAGCAGGCCATACTTTCACACGTGTGAAGAGTGTTGGAGCTAATTCATGGAGTTCAAGCCAAGATAAGCTAGGAATCAATGCATTGATTAGTAATCTAGCTTCTAGATCTTGTTTGGATCTTAAGTAGGTGCTTTCTCCATCATTTCTAGGATCAAATGGAATTATTTTGTTGTATTTTTATCATGGTTGGCCTCTCTTCACACCCTAATTAGGTGGTATTGCACTTTCTCCCATGTCTTGCGGCAGGCTTTTCTGCTGCTAATGCATGTACTGCCATCCATCTGGTTTTACAAAGTTTATGTCAAGCCTCATGACACATTTTTAAGGATTTTGAATCATCCAATCGTTCCATTGTTGCTATGTGTAAGGATGATACTAAAAATTCAATCGACATAACTGCATCATGACCATAAACTAGTTGAAATGGTGTTTGATTCATACTATAATGACAAACTGAACTTTGGCGATCTTGACAGGTATATCTTGTACCATTCCCTTAGGATGAACTGATCAGTTAGCTTAATGACAAAAGTTGCAGGCTTTATCTTTGTAAGGCCCAATTTTGCACAAAGCTTTGTTGAAATCAGGTTAACTCCTGAATCTCCATCTATCACGGCTGCTTCTTTACCAAACTATCTATGTTGTATTGGTCGTGTGATGTTTCTTTGATCACTTTCCCAAGATGCTCCTACATTGAGAACTTCATTTGATTCTTGAAATCCGGCACAAAAGAGTGGCTCATGATGGACCGTTGGCTCAATCTGAGTTAACTTTTTCGCTAATATTTCTTTTGCTTTCGGCACCAGCTTAAAAAATTCTCCCAAAGTAATATTCATCTTGCTAGATAGAATATTAACATCTGTTTGGGGATTATGTAAATTCAAAGGTGGCACAAGTGAAGAATGGACTTCGACAACTGCTTCTAATTCCTCTTCTTCTTGCAATTGTTTAATCCACTGAGCTCTGGTAACAACCATCAAAGGTATAGTTGGTTCAGTAGGTTGAGCTGTTGGTCTTTGCTTGATCATAGTCATATAATTGCATGTAAAAATGTAGTGTCACATTTTGCCCTAATTGTCGCCTGTCAAAAACTGCATGTAAAAATGCAATGTCGCATTTTTCGCAAAAAGTGTCGGTTTCCTGGAAGTGCCTAAATGGCCCAAAAACAACTTAGATAAGTGTCGCTTAACACTTAGTTGCAAATTAAGACAAAAAGAAGCAATAGTGTCGAGTGTCGGATTTTTCGCCTGTGGAAAAACCTGAGTAAAAATGCAGACTGTGGCGACAATTAGTTCAAATATGTAGACTGTTGAAAAACAGTTCATTTTATGTAGGTTGCATTTGAGAGAGTAAAAAAACAGAGAAGGAAGAAGGGCTGTTGGGATGAGTAGGAGTTAGATTAAATTCCAGCTCTAAGTACTTCTGTGCCCAATATAGAGTGAAGTTGACCAACATCTATCATCTCAAATTCTAGTAATAGATTTTTTTTGGTTTTCTCAATATCATCAATGTTATCACCACTAAGGATGATGTCATCTACATAAATCAATAAAAGTACAATGCCATTTACATCATACATTATGTACAGAGTTGGATCATATTCACTTTGAGTGAATCCAATAGAAATTAAGAAATCATGAAGTCTTGAATTCCAAGATCTTGATGCTTGCTTCAAACCATTAAGCTCCTTTGAAGATGACATACTTTACCTTCCATCCCGAGCTTGATGAAGCCTTGGGGCTGCTCCATGAAGATGTCTTCTTCCAGAAATTCATTTAAGAATGCATTAGAAACATCCATTTGAAAGAGCATCCAACCAAAATGTGAAGCAAGTGCAAGAAGTAACCTTATTGTGACCATCTTGGCCACGGGTGCAAAAGTTTCTTCAAAATCTATGCCCTTTGCTTGTTCAGAAAGTCGTTTGTGGTTGTGGACGACTCAGATTTTTACCAAAGATTTGTGAATTGCAAAACGGGTACTCGGAGTTTGGACTTGTACCTACAAGATTTTATGGATTTATGGAATAAAGTCCCCTCATTCGATGCAAAACTGGCACTGCGGTAGTTTATCCTAGGTCTACCCGCAGATTATCAGAATGAGTGTAAGCGTAACGTGCTTCAAACCTTTGATAATGTTGTTCGTGTCACGAAAGCATACGACTCCACGGTAGTGGCATCTAGGAAGCAGTTACAGGCTAATCCATCTAGATCTCCGGACCCAGCCAGAAAAAAGAGAAGAAAAGAGTTCGTGGGAATAAGAAAACTAAATATTTCGACGAACTAGATCAAGCTGCATCTGAATTTAGACAAAAGAAAAAGTTGTCCCAGAAAATGACTAGAAGGACCAACGTTTATTTCCATTGCAGTCATCTTGGACATGTTATGAAATTTTGCCCGGAGCGAAAGAAAGGCGCAGCTCAAGTGATTGAGATGCCAGGTAAATAGAATCGTAAGCTGGAAAGTAATAAAATCAATTGTGTGTGTGATTGTTTTTTCAGTACTGCTTCATTCTTGCCAAATGATTTATTTTGTTTGAAAGGCAATGTGAATGGACATGAAGTTAGTATTCTAGTGGACAGTGGATCTACTCATAATTTCATTAATCTTCTGCAGAGACTCAGACTCAAAATTGAAGCCACTAACCATAGATATCGAGTATATCTAGCTTCAGGAGTGGAGTTAGAGACATGGGATGCGAAAGTTCCAAGGCTCCCAGTTTGGATCCAGAACTATAGAGAGTTAATTGATTTCCATGTTTTAGATTTAGCGCATACAAACATAATTCTAGGATATGAGTGGTTATTTATTAAGCATTCTGAGATAGATTTTGAGAAGCATGTTATCTCTTTTCAGGAGGATAAAGAAATAAATACATTGTTTGGAGACAGTTTTGCACATCCATCTGGGATGAGTTCATCTGGTAATGTAATGGAGAATTTTGATTTGCAATATGAGGCTTATTCTTTATTTGCTAAGCCAATTTTGGATTTATTTGAAATGCATCTAAGTATTTGTGAATTGTCAAAAATTCTTAACTCGGTAGACTTAGATCAGGAGCAAATTGAGAAAAATAAGTTATTGTCTGAATTTAAAGAAGTATTTCCAGAAGAATTACCTCATGGAATACCTTTATCTAGATCGGTAGACCATAAGATAGAGTCTATTCCAAGTTATCACCCTATCTCTAGACAACCTTATAGGTTTTCTCAGAAAGAAGAGGTAGATATTACTAAGCAAATTGAAAATTACCTAAAGATGGGTCATATTCAACCAAGTAAGTCACCATTGGGGTGCTCCTGTTCTTCTGAAAGTGAAGAAAGATGGACGCTTCAGGATGTCTGTGGACTACAAAGGGTTGAATAAGGTAACTATCATTTACCTCGTATGGATGATCTAGTGGATCAATTAGGTGGAGCTAAATATTTCACAAAGAGATCTTAGAATAGGATATCATCAGATTAAAATTCATCTGGATGACGTGTAGAAGACTGGTTTTTGGACGAAATTTGATCACTATGAATTTTCCATGCTTCATTTTGGGTTGACGAATGCAGTAGCTACATTCCAGCAGATGACGAACGATCATTTTCATCCATATTTAGGAAAGTTTGTGGTTGTATTCTTAGATGATATGCTCATCTATAGTAGGACACTTAAGGAGCATTTGAGTCATCTTAGGACTATCTTAGATATTCTCAGACGAGAGAAACTCTACGCTAAGGAATCTAAATGTGAGTTCTTTAAGCATGAGTTATTGTACCTCAGTCATAAGATCACCCATAGTGGGTTGGAGATTGACGAGAGTAAGGTCAAGACAGTGCTTGAATGGCCGATACCGAAGACGGTTAGAGAAGTTAAATCTTTTCTCAATTTTATAGTTTTCTTTTGTAAGTCAATTGAGGATTATGCTAAAGTAGAAAATGTTATCCTCATAATTCGACATGACAAATCTGGGCGAAGCTCACTATTGTCTAGGAATTCAGATCCACAAAGACAAAGAGCTTCCTCAATGACAATCCTATCTCCTAGAACAATTGCAAGCAAAACTCTATCACTCATTCTTCTACAGAGTCGGACTATATTGTTGTTTCTCAAGCTACTAAAGAAGAAATATGGTTGAGGCACTATAAGATTGAAGTTTCAGCATGATCAATTAACTATATGCACCTAAACTATTGAAAATTTGTTATTAGTGAGTAGAATTACCCGATTTAGGTCATAGGGTAGAATTTGAATTTGTTCAATGCCAAATTATCAATAGGATCAATAAGATGCTTGCACTCGAAAAAAAGACTTGGATACTTATACAAAATGACTCATTGTTATTCTAACACAAGTCAAGCCATGAATATTTTTGTTCTAGTTAATAGAACATTACTTTGGCACCTAGGTCACTTGAATCATTTACATGTATATATATCGAACATGTTTAGACAGTCCTTAGTACTTTATCTCAATTATCTACAAAATAAGATCGACCTTCTTATCTGTCATAGCTAAACTGTAAAAAAGCAGACTAGGATTCTATTTAGATCGAGTTATAAGCATGCAGCAAAATATGTTCTAGATGTTGTTCATTAAGATATATGTGAGCCGATGCAAACTTTGTCATTTCTTGGTGCAAAGTACTTTATTATCTTTATCGACGAGTTTTTGAGAGGAATAGTTGTTTATTTAATTAAGCAAAAATTGGAGGCTTTCAACCTCTTTAGACGATTCAAGGAGCGTGTAACTCAAAATTGGTAAATAATTAAAGCATTGAGGTCAAACAATGGGGGGGGGGGGGGGGGGGGGGGGGAATACATCTCAATTGAATCTAAGAAGTAGTGCCTTAGCAAAGACATTGAGCAACAATCTATCAGTTCTTATTTTCCTAAGTCAAATGGACTTGTTGAGAAAAAAAATCAACCTTAGTCGAAGTGACTAAGTATATGCTTGTTCACGCGACACTACATAAATCTTTCTGGCCCGAAGCTGTTTCCACTACAGCCTATATTCCAAACAGATCCTTGTTGACTAAAGGGCTCTAAAAAAAATACCTTATGAAGTTTGGATAGGCTCCAAACATATCTGGTCTCGGTATTCAAATCCAAAAAGATTGAGAGCAAATGATGGTTCACGACACTCAACAAAGGTACATTTACAATA
>MU834525.1:0-46362 GCA_029204225.1 Diphasiastrum complanatum | reverse complement strand
TTGGGCCTCGGATGCATGGCCGATCTGGGTATCCGTAATGTTGAGGATGATCAACGCGAAAGCCTTTCCATCCTTAGCTACCATCTGGCAATTGTTGCGTCGTCTGCTTTGGGTTTCCTTCTGGACCTGTAACAACGTCATACAATTCTTTAGCCATTAGTACAATTTTCATCTTAAATTTTCACAAATGGTAATTGGCTCCATCAAGCTCATCCATGATAAGAATGGCTTTCCCTTGGGAATCCATGTTGAAGATTAGTGTGGGTGATAGGAAAAAACTATTAGTGACTTAAGTATGAAAATCTAGTACTGGATTACAGAACAAGAAGACAATTACTCTATTGGCTGGTAGAGTCTTGTAATGTGGAAGCTTATCAGGCTACGAAAATAGCTCTAATACCATGCTGGAGAAAGAGGGTGTGTGAGTGATCCAGAGAGGATCGTTTATACCTCCATTATGTGGAGTTTACAAGATAGCTAAACGTAGAATCACAAGACTAGTTAACGCTAATCATGTTAGTCTCCATCGTTGCTATTCGTTTCAGCTGGACATGAAGCCTGTTGAGCTGGCAGCTGGCAGCGCGAAGGATTGCTTTTCGTTTGTTTCATTCTTTTTGTTTTGCGGTCCTGGAGGTGTGTTTACGATTCGCGATTGATTCGTGAATCGTTTGTGCTTTGAGTCAAGGACACATTGACTATCGCGAATTGTTCTCGTTCGACCTTCGTGTCTTGTTCGTGCTATGACAAACTTGCAGGAGTTCCACATTTTTGAAACTCCCTCTTGAACCTTGCAGCTTTGTTCGTTCAATCCAATTGCCTCTCTTTGATTGGTAAAGAGTGGCTTGTCGAGCAGTTTCGTGAGGAGATCTGCAATCATACTCTCTAATTTTATGAACTGGACCTAGAGCTCTCCTTTCGAGATCAAATCTCAAATGTGATGGTACTTCAGAGGAATGTGCTTTGTCTTTGAATGGAAGACAGGATCTTGGGACAGATAGATGGCACTCTGGGAGTTTATCATCATCGTGCTTGGCCCCTCTTATGGTATCCTGATTGCCTCCAACACTGCAGCCACACTACCCCATTCGCCACTTTCAAGGCTGTGACATACTCAGCTTCGCAAGAGGATTGAGCTACCAAGGTTTGCTTTTTGCATATCCAGCTGATTGCAGCTCTGCACGCTATTGTAAATCCTCCAGTAATGGACTTGTTGTCATCCTTGCAACTCGTCCATCTTGCATCACTGTAGTGATGCAGCTCGAATCCTTTTTGCTTTTTTCTAGCTCTATAGGTTAATCCAATATTCTGAGTACCCTTCAGATACTGTAGGATTCGTTTGGCCATTTGCCAATGTGCTAGACTAGGATTGGAACAGAATTGGCTTAATGCATAAACAGAAAAGGCCAGATCCGATCTGGTACAAATTGTCAAGTACATCAAACTCCCGATCAAGTTCTGGTAGGATATACCTGCCATCTTCTGTCCTTCTTCTGTTTTTGGACAATCCTGTTTCGTGAGCTTAGCTCCAGCTATCATTGGTGTGGCTTTTTCTTTGTAGTCCATCATGTGGTACTGCTTCAGCACTTTTTTGGCATATTCTGACTGACTCAAGTGCATTTCGCCATTTGTTAGATCTCTTCTGATCTCCAGCCCTAGGCATTTTGTTGATTCTCCAAGATCTGTGACTTCGTAGGTTTCAGAAATCTGACTCTTCGTGTCTTTGATCAGCATCAAGAAATTTTCAATCATCAACAAATCATCCATGAAAATGGTCAGTATCACAAAATCCTTTCCTACTCTTTTGATGTAGACATTACAGTCTGGTTGAGTAGGGTTGAGGTCTAGAGACTTCAGAAGACCATCAAGCTTTTTGTACCAGGCCCGTGATGCCTGTTTTAGATCGTAGATGTATCTCTGCAGTTGACAGACATATTGTTTGTTGTCGAGGACTTCATAGCCTTCAGGTTGCTTCACGAAGATTTCCTCCTCTAGATATCCATGGAGAAAGGCTGTTTTCACATCAATCTGGTGAATTTCTAGATTGTACTATGTGGCCTATGCAAGGAGTAGTCTTATGCTTGTCATCTTCACCATGGGCGAATATGTGTCGAAATAGTCGACACCATATCTCTACGTGTAGCCCTTTGCGACAAGCTTTGCCTTGTAGCGGGCAATAGTGCCATTTGATTTTAGCTTTTTCTTGTACACCCACTTGCAGTCGACTATTTTTCTGTTTTTAGGTAGTGGCTCTAATGTCCATGCCTTGTTTCGCCTCATCGACTCAATCTCTTTTGACATTGCCTATTTTCAGAATTCTCCCTCTGGACTCTAGATAGTTTCTTGGTATGTTGCTGGCTCTTCTGTGACGCTGCAGTACTCGAACTGCATGTCTTCGCTCCATTGAAGATTGTCAGAATATCGGTCTGGAGGTCTTGTTTGTCTTGTTGACCTTCGAGGTTCATTTCGTTGCTTCTCGAACATTTCTTGTTCGTGGGGTCGATCCTCTGTTTCCTGCTGCTCTGGAGTCTGGGGTCCTGCATTCTGATTTGATGACTGTCCTCGATCTCCTTCTTGAATAGGCAACAAGCAGTGTGAAGATCTCATGGACTCTTTCGTCTTTCAGTCCAGGGAATTTGGACTCGTCGAACTTCACATCTCTGCTCGAAACAACCTTCTTCATGGTTGGATCGTAGAGTGTGTACACATGTGTTCTGTTCGAGTAGCTGACCATGATTGTTTGTTCGGATTTGTCATCGAGCTTGTTTATCTTTTCCTTTGAAATGTGCTTGTATGTTGCACATCCAAACACTCGTACGTATGACAGATCAGGCTTTCTGCCTGTCCACATTTCGTATGGTGTTTTGTTGTCGCTGGAGATCTGTTCTGCAGGTGTACAGCTGCAGCTATTGCCTCGACCCATAAATGACCTGGCAATTGAGCCTGTGCCACCATGCATCTGGCTCCTTCGACTAGCATTCTGTTTCTTCTTTCTGCCACACTGTTGTATTATGGTGTGTATGTAGAAGTGAACTAGTGTTCGATCCACTGTTCTTCGTAGAATCTTGAGAATTCTGTGCTTTTGTATTCACCTCCATTGTCAGATCTAAGGATCTGTATTTTCTTCGAGGTGTCGCTCTACGAATGCCACGAACTTCTTGAAAGAATCAAATACATCGGATTTCTTCTTCAAGTAGTAGATCATGGTCATTCGGTTGTAATCATCTATGAACGTTAGAAAATATCTTGAACCTGAGAGCGAATTCGTTTTCATCGATCCACACACATCAGAGTGGACGAGCTCAAGAACTTATTTGGCTCTTCTTCCCTCGTGTGTGAATGGATTTCGATGTTGCTTGTCTTTCTTACAAGCTTCGCAGAACTCAGTCTCTGGCCTTAAAATCTTGAGACCTGTGACAATGTCCTTTTTGTTCATGTCATACAGGCTCTGCATGTTCAAATGATACATTCTTCTATGCCAGAGCTGATCTTTGTTTTTTGAAGCATTTAATATGCTTTCAGAGTTGTTGATTATTTTGGCTTGGTAGAGATTTCCTTCTTTGCATCCGACCGTCAGCAACTTGTTTGTCATCTTCTCGATCATACGACAAGTGTAGCCATCAAACAAAACTCGAATGCCTAGATCTGCCATCTTGGAGACAGATAACAGATCCTTTCTGAGTAAGGGCACATAGAGTGCTCCTGGCAGCTTTGCTTGGCTTGAGAGTATTCGTAGCTGTAGAGAGCCGATGCCTTTGACATCGCTACTTCCATCGCCTAGAATCATTGCTCCGTCATTTTCGAGTTCACGAAAGTTGATCAAGATCTTCTTGTTGCAGGTTATGTGAGATGTTGCTCCTAAATCAATGACTACATCGTAGTCGTGTTCAGAGTAGCTTGTCGAAGCTTCATCGAGTATCGTGAAAGCTTCGTCACCTCTTTCAACATCCTTTGATGACTCTGCAACGTTTTCCTTTTCAGCTTTGTTTTTTCTTTTTGGGTTGAATCTGCAGTCATATGTAGAATGCCCTTTCTTCTTGCAATGCATGCAAGGTATTGCTGGATTGAACCAACATTTATTGGCCGTATGGCCTGGTTTGTGGCAGTGATCCTAGGAAGAAGATTGCTGATTCGAGGACTTCGTCTTCTCGAATCTTGGCTTTCTTTTGTTCTTCATCCTTCTTTTTGTGAAGAGAGCCTTCTCTTGATTAGTGCTTCCTTCTCCTTCGTCTCTCATCCGTCTCTCATCAGCGACAAGACTGACTGCTTTGTCGAATGTCATATCTGGTAGACTCAGTATGAGCATTCTCAGTGGCTGATAGGACGTCGGTAGATATTTCATGAAGTATATCAGCTGCTGTGGTGCTGGGACCTGGTGCTCTTGTCCTGATGCAGCGAGTTGAGCGAAGATCGTTCAACGTGCTGATCTAACTGGTTGCCATCCCACCGTATGGATTGCAGCTAATTGTGAAGGTGCATGACTGAAGCTGCAGTCCTCACTTCATACTTCTGCTTTAATCTTTCCCACGCTGCATGGCTGCTTTCGCAGTCTTCAATTTTCATGAGTAGATCTTCATTCATGGACGAAACGATGATCGCCATTGTGTGCTCATCCTTTCTAATCCATTCAGCTCTCCTCGGGTCTCCCTCTGGAGGCTGCACCTCTGAGAGCTTGGTCACTGACCAGATGCCTTTGCCCTTCAGGAGTGTTTTGATTTTGAATTTTCAGATTCTGTAATTTGCACCATCAAGACTGATTGCTACTCTGGTCTGGATTGTCGTAGCCATATTGTGTTGTCTAGAAGAATCACTGTTGGGATATCAATAGTGATAACCTGTTGGCTTTGATACCATGTCGTGGAAGTGCTTTTTCTTTCTTGTTTTGTGTTCGTCCTCTATTCTGATTCGCAAACAATTTTCTGTCTTTGAATTTTCTTTTCGTGCGGAAGCTCTTACGGGATCCTAGACACTCAACTACGCATCATAGAACATATTTTATTCTAGCAATCAAGAGACACAGCACAAGGCCAAGAGATACACGAAATAGAGTGACTATATTGTCAGTTTGGTTTTAGAGCGAGATCGTCAGTGTCTCGCTCGTTGGCGGATTGACTCTCTACTCTTTCGATGTGTTCTGTTCGTTGGCAGACTTTCATGCACAACTATGGTAATTTTGTTTTCTTACTCTATTCACTATGCCTCTCTTTGTTTCTCACATATCTCTGTATTCACTATCTCTCTTCTTTTCACTCCTCTTCGTTATGATCCAGAGAGGACCATTTATACCTCCACTGTGTGGAGTTTACAAGATAGCTAAACGTAGAATCACAAGACTAGTTAACGCTAATCAACTAGTTAGTTAGTCTCCGTCGTTGCTATTTGTTTTAGCTGGGCATGAAGCTCGTTGAGCTTCCAGTTGGCAGCGCGAAGGATTTCTCTTCGTTTGTTTTATTCTTTTCATTTTGTGGTCCTGGAGGTGTGTTTACGATTCGCAATTGATTCGTGAATCGTTCGTGCTTCGAGTCAAAGACACGTTGACTGTCGCAAATTGTTCTCGTTTGACCTTTGTGTCTTTCGTGCTGCGACAAAGTTGCAGGAGTTCACGATTTCTGGCAAAAACTGACTCAAAGTCAAGAACAATTATCAAATCCATTGTCAAAGAAGAAGATGTTCTGTAAGTATTGCAAGTGCACTAATCATGAAATCCAGGATTGTAGGGTTCTCAAAGCTAAGAATGCCCATAAGCAACCAAATCAATAGGCGAATGAATGCAATTATAGCAGCTCCCGACATTGACATGGACGAAGGAGCCTTTATGGTCAAAGACCAGAAAGCACTATTGGATAATTTTTGGTTTTTGGATTTTGGAGCTACTCAACATATGACTAATCATCATGAGCATTTTCACTCCTATATGCCTTACAATACAATAAGATACGTTCATCTTGACGATGATAGCACTCACACTATCGAAGGTGAAGGTATTGTGAGATTGAAATTCCAGTATGATCAATTCAAACTACTATCAAATGTTTTGTATGTTCGTACACTTTCTACAAATCTGTTATCAATAAGTAGAATCACTGATTTAGGTCATAAGGTAGAGTTCGAGTCTGATCAATGTCGAATTATCGATAGGACAAGTAAGATCCTTGCACTCGACAAGAGTCATGGAAACTTATATAGACATAAAGCATTACTATGGCATCATTGATTAGGACACTTGAATCATACATTTGTTTCATACATGTCTAAACGATCCCTAGCACTTGATTTCAACTCTCCATCCGACAAAGTCGACCTCCCTGTCTGTCATAGCTGCATCGTTGGAAAGCAGACCAAGATTTTAGGCATGCAACAAAAGATTTGTTAGACGTTGTTCATTCAGATATATGTGGTCCAATGCAAACTCCATTGTTGCTAGATGCAAAGTATTTTATTACCTTTATTAACGAATATTCAAGAAGAAGAACTGTTTATTTTATTAAGCAGAAATTGGAGACTTTCAACAAGTTTAGACAATTCAAAGAGCATGTAGAAAATCAAACTCATAAAAGAATTAAAGCACTGAGGTCTGACAACAGGAGAGAATATATTTCTACCAAATTCAAGGAGTACTGCCTTAACAACGGCATCGAGCAACAATACATTACCTCCTATTCGCCTCAGTCAAATGGGGAAAAATGAAACCTTAATTGAATCGGCAAAGTGCAGGATATCACATGTGACACTTCCGAAGTCCTTCTAGACTGAAGCTGCAGCTTATATTCAGAACAAATGTCCTACTAATGGTCTCTCAAACAAAACACCATACGAAGTTTGGACAGGCTCCAAACCTTCTTTATCAAACTTACGACACTTATGTGCAAATTCCGCATGATCTCAGAAAGAAGCTCGACTTCTAGAGTATCAAATCGATTTTCATTAGTTACACTACTTCAAATCAAGTTTATAAGTTGTATGATCCTATCGAGTCGAAGATATTCACTAGCCGGGATGTCATTTTCATCGAAGATCAGTTTATTGGCCTCAAAGGAAAAGGCAAAGCTCATATAGTCGAACTTCCGAACTCTTCTGGAACACCGAACTTTCAAGTTCCAAATTTGACTACTTATTGAAGGTCTTGTCTACTCCCGATGAACAGCTTATCAATGACGAAGCTGAAGATGATGATGTTGCAGTTCAACAACTACATCATGATGAAGATCAACTTCAATCATCATCTAGAAGATCGACAAGAGTCAGCAGACCACCTAATAGGTATATCGATGAGTCTGCAACTTACCTTGTTCAAGAGCCGACGACTGACGACTGCAGAAGAGGCACTCAGTAAGCCTGATTCCGATCTCTGGAAAGAAGCTATGGATAAAAAATATTCATCTCTTATCAAGAACTAGATGTGGACTATTGTCAAATAACTTGCCAGCAAAAATGTAGCTGATTGCAAATGGTTGTTCAAAATCAGGTACAAGGCAGATGAAAGTATCGATCGGAGAAAGGCTCAACTTGTAGCCAGAGAATTCTCTCAGGTACAGAACATCGACTACACTGAGACCTTCAGTCCAGTAGTTAAACATTCTTCTATCAGATTTCTATTATCATTTGTTGCTGGTAGATTTGGAAATACATCAAATGGATGTATAGACAACATATCTTAATGGAGTTATCGAAGAGGACATTTACATGGTGCAACCTGAAGGTTACAATATCGAAGGGGGGGGGGGGGGGGGGGGACAGTCATGTGTGTAGACTCCATAAAGCACTTTATGGCTTGAAGTAATCTGTTCGAGCATGGTTTCAGAGGATCAATACTTTTCTTATTGATCGCGGTTACACACCAAGCTCTCAGATTCAAATGTCTACTTCAAGTCAGTGCAACATTTCTCCATAAAGTCGAGGCGTGCAGTATTAAAATCCAAATTGTGTGACAAAAAACAATGGTGGGCTCCGGCAATCCACTTGGAGGTTTTCCATGATGTGAAGCGTGATTCCCAGGAGCCTCCCATCATTGCCGCACGAAAATATAAATGAGCAACCGGCAGCTGATCTTTGATTTGCTCTGAGGCCATCGACTTATTTGGATCGAATGCCAGAGGAGGGAGACAATCGTCCCATCTAGTTGCCACTGATGCCAATAGAGTTAGATCTTTAGCAAACATTGTCGATTGTCGCATCGTTGGATCTGGAGAGTGGACATATTCTCTCTGATGGGCTTGTAAGGCACGATGGAAATCCACTGAGATTGTCCAGTTGTAGGGCTGATGGATGATCGGCCAATTGGGCGTATGGATGGTGATCTTGTCCATAGCCAACCCCAGATCTTTCCATTTATTTCTTCATGGCATTGGCACATAATAGGGATCTACCCGCAATTGGGGGGGCTGGCGACGTAACTCCTGATTGATGTCGAAGTTTTTTCAAAAATAGTGATTCTCCATGCCGGCTGCTCTCCCAATGCAGGTATTTTATCCAACTCTTTGTCGGCCTCTATCTCAGAGGTCTTAAACTTCAAGACCCATCCACCACGCGAGGACTCATGCAGATGTTGCTTTAAGAAGGTTTGGATCTGGTCCTTGATGCTGATGGGCCTTCTGAATAGAGGTGTGGTCCTTGATGAGGATGGACCTGCTTGTCCTGCCGGTAAGATTGGTGGTGGTTCGGCGATATCTGGAGCTCCCCCCTAGTCCATGCTCGAATCTACCCCTGTATCCATTGGTATAGCTTCTTGGCGCGGAGGGGAGAATTGCGGCATGACCGGTACGGGGATTTGTGGTCCGGCTTTCAACACTTGGGCGGCTGCTTTTTCATAGGCGGTGATGGTCTCCTTAGCCTTTGCCAACTCGGTTGAAGCTGCTCCTTTGAACCTGTCAAAGCGGCCTTGAAATCCCTGAAGGGCCACTTTGTATGTCTCCACTTTCTTGAACAAATACACAATCTTCGTCGGTGTGATCGGATGATCTGGTATTTGTGTTTGAAGATACGCATCACATTCAAGGGTGGTTTCGTTTAGGTAGACCTGACAAAAACCACATAATCATGGCATTTTCGTTAATCAGCTTAGGTTTGCATTTAGATCTAAGACGTTTCACCCGTTCAATGTAATCTTGAACCATTTCCCGCTTTCCCATTTTAATTTTACTTAGAAGTAGGAAAGGGTCTTCCATAAACTTTTGCGGTTTGAACCGTGTGATAAGGGCTCGCTTAACAACCTCCCAATCTATACGCTCAGTTTCGTCTTGGTTATAGTACCAATCTTGTGTTGCGTCTGTTAAGGCCATAGGAAACAGCTTAAGTTTATCTTGAGGATAAATCTCACCATAGACTTCACAGGATTCAGCATAGATTTGAAGAAATCTAACCGGATATTTTAATCCATTATATTTGGGTAGATCCAAACGGGGTGCTCTGATGACAATAATTGGATTGACTTCTGTGGAGCACCTCCAGAGGCAGCCATCTTTACAAATTTAGATTAAGCAGACAATGAGATTGGATCTATATTTTTTAATCACAACTATCTCAGATCAGATCTACTAGATCTATTCCATTTTTCAAGAATCTGATTATATATCATTAAATTTTTTTCGAGATTCCCATACCAAACTTCATATGGAGTTAATACTTTCAATGCTTTAGTAGGACAACGATTGCTTATGTATGCTGCCGTTATAATTGTTTCAGCCCAAAACTTGTGAGGCAGCCCCTTTGCTTTGAGCATGCAACGGGCCATCTCCATAAGTGTGCGATTCTTTCGCTCGACAACAACATTTTGTTGAGGCGTATAGGGAGTTGTCATTTGATGTAGAATTTGCTTCTCTTGAAGAAATACACCGAACGTACTCTTGATGTATTCCCCTCCTCGATCGGTGCGTAGGGTCTTCAAAGAATGCCCAACTTGATTTTCCACCATTGCTAGAAAATCTTTGAAATGTTGAAAAACTTCCGATTTAGCCTTCATATGATTGATCCATGTAAAACGAAAAAAGTCATCAATAAAAGTCACAAAATAGATGCACTTTCCAATGGATTCGGTCCTCATTGGACCACAAACATCACTATGAACCAAATCAAATTGATCAAGAACTCTCATAGTTCCATCAATTGGAAAAGGTTTCCTTTGAAACTTTCCAAGTATGCACCCCTCGCATACATGCCCTTCCGGTTGCTCAATAGTAGGAAAATCTTCTACCATATTAAATCTCTTCGGCTTCTTCAAACTTGCAAAGTTGAGATCCCCAAACCTTGCGTGCCACAATTCAGCCAACTCCAATGATTGTGATGTAGAAGCAAAGAGACGTATAGAGGGAATTCGTCGCTCATAGGTATCCATAATGACTAAGCCAACATGCATTGTTCCCGAAACAATAATCAAGAGAGATCTTTTAGGATCCTTGACAAGACACTTATCTTCTTTGAACTCAACAACTAGTCCTTGCTTCAACATAATTGAAACTGAAAGAAGATTCTTCTTGATTCCCGAAACATAAAGTACATTCTTAATGTATTTTTCTTCATCATTAGGCAGAATGATGGCTACAATTCCAATTCCATGATCAGAATAAGATGCATTATCCACACATTGTACCTTGCTTACATTTTGCACTTTCACTAATTTAGTGAATGCTTCTTTGCGAGAAGTCATATGACAAGTAGCACCGCTATCAATCACCCATTCAATGGGCTGAAAATCAGCAACTTGCAAAACAGAACCCGAATTCCTCATAGATGTAGAAGTACTAGTAGAAGAAATATTAGACACAAAAGCATAGTCTTGGTTGAAGAGATCACCACTAGCTTCAAGCTCTTGTTCCAAAGTAGCAAGTGAAGCACTAGTATCAATTCCTTTACTCTCCTCTTTCGCAAGCGTCTTCTTACAATCCTTGATGAAGTGCCCATACTTCTTGCAATAATGGCACTTCTCTTTCTTCTTTTGAGTGTTGACATTTTGATCTCCAATGGGCTTTTGCTCATCCTTGGAAGGAGGCTTCCCCTTTCCTTTTGACTTGCCTTTGCCCTTGCCTTTTTATGATGAAAGCTTGATCTTGATGAGTGTCACCCGCAAAATTTTGCCTCGTTTGCTCCTCTTGAAAAAGCCCAACAAGTTCATCAAAGGAGAGTTGTTGTCCCCTAAGAGAGATACTCAAAGATGAAACAAATGGAAGATAAGATGAAGGTAATGAGTTGAGAGTAATGGAAACAAATTGAGCATCCTCAATTATCTCATCAATATTGAGAAGCTCTTCATGAAGATCCTTGATCTTCACCAAGTGATTAATCACTTGATCCCCTTCTTGCATCTTCAACAAAGAAAGTTGATTTCTAAGATATACTATTCTTGCTGGATTTTTGACTCTATACATAGTATAAAATGTATCCCACACACTTTTAGATTTCTTACAAGACCTAATATGAGGTAAGATAGGTCTTTTCACAACAAGAGAAACCATATAATGTGCTTGTGCATCTCTTCTATCCCACTTCTTTTGTTCTTCCGAAGATGGAGAAAATGATGTTGATGATGATGATCCACGAGGTGTAGGAGGTGCCAAAGACGGAGGCCTTTTCTCATAACCATTGACCAGATTCCACAACCCTTTCGCTATGAGAAGATTCTTCATCATGTAACTACACAAGGAGTAGTTTGTTCCATCCAACCGATCTTCACTAAACAAAGAACCGATAGCTTCCGATTCTTTAGCCATTATCCCCAATAGAATTTCAGCTTGTAGTAGATAGGAAAGAGAGTCTTTCCACAAGCAAATCTACTAAAAAATGTGCAGCAAACAAAGAGCTGAAAGTAGGAGCACCAGATGTCTCCAATCTGCAACCAAAGTGCCCAAAGGATAATGGAAGGATGGTTATGTTTTTGCACAAAAAAACCAGCTTCTTGAAAATTAGGTTAGCTTCGAATGAAGCCTACACCAAAACCCAATTAGGAAACCAAATAGTGTGATCAACAGTCCAATAGGGCTATTGAAGGCACCCTACTGCTTGTTGAAAGTCTACAATTTTCCAGCCACAACTTTGCCCTAAACCAAAATAGGGTATGCTGAATATTGGGCGCCCTCTTTCACAACTACAAACCTGAAAACAAAAATAGCAAGGTAAGAAGGCTCCAACACCAAAAATCAGTAGCAGATTTTTGGGCGCCCTCCTTCAACTTGAAAAGAGACAAAAAAGCTGATCCAAACTCCACTTGGAAAGATCAGCAGTATGTTGAAATTTCAGAACAAAAAGTAGAGAATCTCCTCTTCTAGTAGGGTGCCAACATACAAGCCTGGTGCAGATCCGGTAGCTCTGATACCATGTAGGCAAGTCAGCTAGATCTAGTTATCAATCAATCTCCACAAGAAACAAGAGAGAAGAGGCTGGGCGCCTCCTCTAGAAGAGAGAGAGAGAGAGAGAGAGAGAGAGAGAGAGAGAGAGAGAGAGAGAGAGAGAGAGAGAGAGAGAGAGAGAGAGAGAGAGAGAGAGAGAGAGAGAGAGAGAGAGAGAGAGAGAGAGAGAGAGAGAGAGAGAGAGAGAGAGAGAGAGAGAAAAAGAAAACAACAACACAAGCAATGGAGGGCAATGCTTAGACAAACCTGAAAATGTGACACAATAAGCCAATATGTACTCTACCTACTTACTGAATGTAGGGCACCCCCAAAAGTCAAGATAGGACACCTAAACCAAATTAGACCTCTAAGGACCCACGAGTCAGTACATGACCAAAATTGGGTCCAACTGAACTTAAGACAAACCTAAGATGGCCTAAATAACTAAATACCCATGGTTACACAAATCCCGATCTTTTGGGTCAAAGTAACCTATGGATTAACTTTAGCATAATCATTTATTTCTAACATTTCTCAACAAAGATACATTCACAATGTCTTAATCAGATATAATCTCATGAATTCCAAAATAGCTCTCTCACCAATGGATCCAAGACTCAAGATGTCGAAGGACCAGTGTCTCCAAACAATCAAAGAAAAAGAGTAGATGCATGAGTATTCTTATCATTCGATAATAGGATCTCTTATGTACGCGATGATCTGTACTAGACTAGACATAGCTTTTGCAGTCGATTCCTTGAGTTAGTATATGACCAATCCTAGTATAACACATTGGAAGGCTCTTATCAGAGTCATGAGATATCTTCGAGCTACTATGGACTTTTGAATTTGTTATGGAGGAGTCGACAACGAAAAACTCAATATTCTCAGTGGTTTTTCAGATGCAAGTTGGGAAGGAGATGTAGACACTCGTAACTCCACTTCAAAATTCACATTCTTTCTCAACAATGGTCCTATTTCATGGAACAGTCGCAAGCAAACTTCGATAGCTCTATCTTCCACTGAATCAGAGTATATCGCAGCCTCTCAAGCTACAAATGAATAATATGGTTGAGAAACTTACTTTCAGATATCAGTCTGAATCAATATGCTCCGACAATTCTATTTTGTAATAATCAAAGTGCCATTGCTTTATCATCCAACCCTAGATTTCATTCTAGAAGTAAGCACATTGAAATTAAGTATCACTATGTCAGAAGCAAAGTTTTCGACAAAGAGGTTGACTTGCAGTACTGTCGAACGCAAGATATGACAGTGGATATTTTTACTAAAGCATTAAGCTTGGATGCACACAAGAAATTTTGTGCAAAACTAAGTTTGAAGGTCAACGCATTCATGGATTCAGATTAAGGAGGAGTGTTGGATTATTCTCCAGATTATCGACTAATCGATCTTTTAATGTTTATCCACTTATTATCCAGTTTTGCAGTTTTATGCATGTTTCTACATAGTCTACAAAAAATACTCATAAATTGCTCAAGCTACAGACTTGCCATGTCTAGCAAGTAAATTTCCAGAAAGTACTAACTAGATGGATGCCAGCTCACTATGGCCAACTGGTCATTAAGATCTACGACCTAATTAGTTGTCCTACTGGACTAGCCACATTTGCTTAGTATAAATAGCTGAGCATACTTCTATTATTTTGAATCACGTAGTAGCTCTCTCAAGCTTTCAAGCTTGAACACTCTTGAATATTCTAGCTCAATTCTTTAGAGTTCTTTTAGAGTTTTGCTATTAGCGCTTACTGCTTATTAGTGCAAGTGCAAATCAGACAAAGTTTTCAAAGATAGCTTAGAGTACGTGGTTTCTATTCGCAATTGTCTTGTGCTCATCATTTTGCTGAATCAATCTATCCTTTATTGTGTTCAGTATTATTTCAGAATATCTGTGATCTCATATTGCTTTTTTTTTATAATTCAATTATTCATTGTTTGGCTATGTAATCACTTTAGCTCTGATGATTTCAAAGTTAGTTGTTAAAAGATTGAACATGACTCTTGTCATTATGTTTTGTTCAATATTGATAGGCGTAGTCATGCATTAGGAAAGCAGGCTCATTCTGCTGCACTCAATAAGTCGTTCGCAAGTTTCAACTTGTCGTTATTGCACTATCACCTCTTTCCAACACAAATTGCAACACAAAGTAGACTTCACTAGCTTTCTATCAACACTATCACACTCCAGATTTGGATCTACCTTGGAGATACACCAACCAAACAAATTTTGATGATCTCACATGTGTTTGAGAAATACAGTCCATACAGTACCCATAATGAATTTAATCAATGTGTTTTAGATCCATTTTGATCCAAAAAATCCTATGATAGAAATCTAGATTCAACTACACTCTCCAAAACTAGATTTCAAGCCAAAAATCTCATCACACTTTATAGATACAAATCAATCTTAGGTTGGCTCTGATATCATGTGTACTTTTCACATGTGTGAGGACATCTCAAATGATATAATGATATCCTAAGATATGTGTGATTGCACATAAATCTATCTTGCATAAGATACAAACAATCTAGCTCCAAAAATACACATGCATCTATCACATACCATTCATCGCACGTAATGAGAGGAAACTTTGGATGAAAAAAAACTAAGTATAAAATTGGCTTGCTCTCGGGCAGAGAGAGAATGCTACATCAAGCTCTCAAGTAGAGAGAGAATCTAGAAAATAATCCAAGTGTTGGAGCATGCAACCTCCAAATCTCTCATCAAAAAACTAAGTGTGGACTCAATCTCACTCTCACTCATAGTAGCTCGAGATCCATGAAGAGTGGTAATGGAGTACAATGATTGGACCTCTCTAAAATCACCTCTTACTTTAATTGGACCACCTAAATGCCAGCTCTTACAATGATTGGACCATTTTGGTGCATCTTACAATATGATTGGTACAAATTGACAAATGAAATCAAGAGGTGCTATGTAACTAGACCTCTTCTATCAAGTCAAGTGTAAGTAGCCTACACTATCATGAGCTAATCTAACTGTAAATTTGGCCTAATCGGTTATTTACAAGTGTACAATGAGTGGTTTTGATAGAGGACCCCCAAACCTCAAGATATATGACAATTTCACATATCTATCATAGCTAAAGGAATGTGAGCAGGCTTTTTCATTTCAACACAGTGAACCCTTCTACGATTTCCAAAAGCCTTCGAGTGACATCACTAAATGCTTTCACAAATCTCAATACGAAAGAAATTATTGCAGTCCTATTACTTTTATTAAAAAATTGAATATTGATGTTTCAGATTGATAGTTTCAATTCAACTTTTTTTTTGTAAAAATTTATGTGTGACCACTCCACTATAGCCCTACACTACGAAAGTTTCAAATTTGGGAAAAGCAGTTTAATTTGACAAATGCTACTCTTGGTCAGATAGAACATGTCAAAAAGAAAATTGAGCGTATGTCACTATCTTTTTTGACACTAACATATCCTATCTCTCAGATATCTCAAGAGATGGCCAACAATTTTGAGATGTTATGCAGAATAGATTATGGTGTTAGAACAAATGGATGGTCAAATTTTCAATTGACTGAATTTGGATAGAAAAACATTGTCTTCAAGAGTTGAAATTTGGCATGCTAGATTTGACATTCTATAATAGTAGAATAAAGTATTAAACCATAAATTTTTTTACGACAATTTCTTTTATCATCAAGAGGTTTAACTTTGCTACAAATGTAGTGTCAAAAGTTCTACAATACTACATAGTTTTTAAGATCATACATGACACAACTTGCGCCTTTTCACAATTGTTAAAACATCAACAATATGGTCATAACAAAAGAATACCAACTCAATGATCTGTGCAACATCCAAAATCAGTAAGTCTTTAGAAAACAAAATTAAACGTCATCCTTATTACCACTAGTAGCCGTAACAACATACTAGTTCATACTTCATAAGATTTTGTACTTAAATGAAATGTAATTTTGAGAACAAATGTAACTCCATAATAGTACCACAATTGTCAAAAGATTATGAGATTTTTTCTAAACATCTAACTTAAAAAATGATGTGTTTTATGTTCCAAATTATATTAGACTTGCACATCCTAAAGCTTGCTCTGTGTTGTTGTAAATCAATACATCTGAAATTTGCATATGGATACTCCTGTAGTTTAACTTAGTAGTCAGTCATTCTTTTGAATGAGCGCCTTCTTTTGTTGAGGATAGATTGTCGGACTACATTTGGATTGTACTGAGACATTTGTATGTTTCTCTACCTTGGTTTATCTGATGCATCAGATCTCGCTTGTCTGACAAACTTTATTAGGTGCATAGACCGATAGATCGGTCTGGCTGATGAGTCGGATACACTAATCAGTAATTCAACATGTAAGATATGAGATTAGTCGGCATCAATATTTTTCACTTTTGTATGTTTGAAATCACAAGTGGTATCAGGACCTGGTTGGGAGTTAGTGCGTTGTCTTGTGGGGGGAGGACTAGTGGAGGTGGAGGCAACGACACGCATGCAATTGCTGGTCGGTGTGCTAGTTGCAGCTGAGTGAGTGGAGGTAGTAGTAGTGGAAGGGGAATAGAGGTTAGCGTGTGGAATGATAGTGGAAAGGAGAAACAGAGAAGGGTACATGTAAGGTTACACAGAATGGGCTCGGCGGCTATTTGGTCATGCGAGTTGGGTGTAATGTCCTGCCTTAGTTCAGTGAGGACAAAGGTGGACCAGTCATAGGGTACTACAGAGGGGCCAGGGAATTTCTTATAGGATTCAACAATTTGGCTCAAAAGGTTAGATTGGATGTGATTCTTGCACAAGCTGAAAATGATTAGGAAGTTATTGAGCAGATGGGCGACAAATTGAATGACGAGATTATTGATTGCCTCTATTCAATTAGAGGAATTTTGGCATTTATCAGTGATAATTCCTATTGTTGCTAGTGAGTCAGCGTTGACACGCACACGGTGCAGTCTGTCATTGTATTGAATGTAGAAGCAATTTTTCTTCTTGTCCCACGTGGCGTAGGCCATGAGGACGAGCTGCATGTTAAGAGCGGTAGAGAAGAGTTGTGGTTAAATGCCCATGGCTTGCAAGAGAGGTTCGGCTGCCTGGACCCATGGTGTGACTAAGGACTCCAAGGGTAGTGGCCAGATCTGTATGTCAGGAGGCACGTCATTAGTGATGATGTCCTTGGGATCAGTTTCATTGGAGGAGAAGCCATAAGCCATAACGTTAGTGGATCGGATTAAGAGGTAACAGGGATGTGGTTGAAGAGGAGATGGAAAAAGACAGGAAAAGGCTTTCAAAAAGAAGTAAAAAGTGTAAAAATAGTGGAAAAGGCTTTCAAAAACTGGAAAGGTGGATTGTTCCCTGGGCTCAAGTTTACTTTACCAAAACATGCTAAATTTCTTTTGGTGGGCAATTAGCACTCCATCTCAAGGGTGCTAACTACCCACTGAGAGACTTTGCTAGCTGTGGGTATGGTTGGTGGGTTCTCTCTCTCTCTCTCTCTCTCTCTCTCTCTCTCTCTCTCTCTCTCTCTCTCTCTCTCTCTCTCTCTCTCTCTCTCTCTCTCTCTCTCTCTCTCTCTCTCTCATGGGCTATGTTACGTACATATATCACTCTATTCGCTTCACAAACCTCTGTAGAATGCAAATGTCACGTACTAACCTTATTTACTAGTCGGGGCAGAAAAGAATGCCTTACTATGATAGAAGACCCCACTTATTAGAAAAAAGTTTTTTTCTTTAAATGGTGGGAAAGTTGTTAGTCTTTCCAATGGCCAAGATCTGTGCACATTTTGAATAGTCAGTCTAACGGTGAGCAACAATTTGCACTTAGTACACCTAAGTGTCCTCTGGTTCTATAAAGAGGGAAATCACAAAGCCCTATTCACTTTCCCTCATACTTTCTTGCTCTCTCTCTCTCTCTCTCTCTCTCTCTCTCTCTCTCTCTCTCTCTCTCTCTCTCTCTCTCTCTCTCTCTCTCTCTCTCTCTCTCTCTCTCTCTCTCTCTCTCTCTCTCTCTCTCTCTCTCTCTCTCTCTCTCTCTCTCTCTCTAGAGGAATACTCGTGAGTGCTACTGGAAGAGCAATCGTGTGAATGATACTGCAACCTAAGGTGAGAATGATGTGAACTTGCTATGATTGGTTGCTCTGGATGATTACTCTGGTAGTATGATAGAAACTATGATAAAGAGTAGAATGGCTTCTAAAGAGTGTAGCATGAAGAAAGCTTGGCTTGATTGTTTTTTTTTCCTGATAAGATGTGTGCACAGAACATGATAATCTATATGATGTGGATATTGTGGGGAAGGAAATGCTCTTTTGAATGATAAGTTAATAATCTGCGGCAAAATGATGGATTAACTATTGTTAGAGACTATGAGGGTGGTAGAAGTACTCTACACTTAACACAATACTTTTGGTTTGAATCTTCTAGAACGTAGGTGATTTGTTAAAACAGTTGAAGATGGATAATTCGCAGGAGATGACTTCGTCTATCATTAAGGTACGATGCTATACGAAATTGCACCAATACGATGGGTAGCCTTACTCGTTACTACAAGAAATCTTATCCATGCATGATAATACTGAAATTGCTTCCTTTAATGATAGTAACTAATAAAGTTAGAAAAGTCTGATCTTATGTATGTTAAAATAGACATGAGCTTGTAGTTTTTATTTAATTAAGTTCGCTTGCATCCTATGTCCTAGTGTTGTTTGTAAGCTCACGTACTCATATAGAGCTTGACAATGGTACACTTGAATGACATGGATTTGCCCAAGTTGTTCAGTGTTTGGACTCCCGGAAAACAGTTACGGGAGATCCATGGGGGCTAGCATAGCACGGAGGTGCTCTAGTACCTAACGTTGTGACCATAGTCATATCTTCCATTAGTATAGTGAAGGATAGTTGCTTATATGTAAAATGTACATGTGAACCTGATACATTTGTTTTACTCTTGTACTGATTAGTATGGCTTGTGCCCTGATACGGCTTCGTTAAAGGGCAGAATGTATTGCTTAGTAATGAAGTAAATTATTGGGAAGATTGGACGTACTTTTTATAAATGCAATTTAGCTGATAAAGTAGTGAATCTTGTTTCGAACATGGATAACAACTGATGCTCAGCTATGACACCTGTCTTCCTCATGCGACTAACTTGTGCGGTTTTGTTGTGTGGGATGGTGGCAGATAATAGCTGGGTGTCTTAAAACTTGCTTCCCTTTATGGTCCTCTATACTGTTATACTTTATACAGCTGTATTTTTACCTATTGTGCTATAAATTGAAGGGCTCAAAGGGTTTGGTCTTGACTTGTCAAGAGGGACTATGTGAAATCTTGTTACTCTCTCTCTCTCTCTCTCTCTCTCTCTCTCTCTCTCTCTCTCTCTCTCTCTCTCTCTCTCTCTCTCTTGTTTGAAAAATTACAATTCTCAACAGAGAAAAAATTATAATGTTCAAAATCCAACAAGCATTACAAGTTTATGTGAAAAATTGTCAACTAGTAGTATTTTCCTAACTTGAGATTTTGTAGGCCTATGGCCAAATAAAAGTTAGAGATAGGTTCATACATGTATGTAGAGGCCCAAAGTATGTGTACACTACTTTTGAGGTCACATTAATTAGAGGAGGTCGAGTGTGGAGCTCTTCTATTGGCTCATAATTTGGTGCATTCCTATTTGACCAAATTTCTAGGTATATGGGTGAATCCTATTGGACCCCAATTTTAGCCTATCATAAGACAAGTGGCCAAGAGGCACTATGGCTGCTATAAATAGCCATCTCCACGAGTATGTACACATCTCATTTTCATTCTATTGAATGAATGTTATGCTCTTTGAAGATCCATCTTCTTCTCTCTCACTTTTTTGTTCATATCTTGCATTCTAGCCACTAGAATTGTGATTTCTTTGTTGCTATGGCTTCACACGTGTGAAATGCAGGTTGTAGGCTCTGAAGTACGGACAGGGACAGCAAGTTTCTGTTTGTGGAAGCTTATGATCAGATTTTGATGTTTAGTTGATGTTTAGTATGCTTAACATCACAATTTCTATCATTTTTTCAATCTAGATGTGCATAACTTCCATGGCCAAGATCTTTATGAAACTTTAGCATCTTTTGGATCTGAGTTTTTCACATGGTATCAGAGCATTAGGCGGCCAAATGTGCAGGTTTTGCCAGATTTAGAAGAGATTTGTGGGCGAGTTTGCTTTTGTAGCATTCCAATCAAGTTTCTAGCTAAAAATCTTGTTGATTTATGTGTAGAAATTGGATCTTTGTGATCAAAACATCATTTGTATGCATTTCAATTGAAGTAGGGCGAATTCCCTCTGTACTTATCAGAATAAGGAGACAAAAATTGTTTTGGAAAGAGGGAGATGCAAGATCCAACAAGATCCTATTAGTTTTCCATTCTAGCATATAGTTTTTTGATTCAATTTCTTGCTTCTTCATGTCAAAAACTTCAAAATTGATGTAACCCTCTGATTTTCAGTTTGCTGAATGATTCAAGAGTGTATTTCAATCTTAGGAGTGAGGGAAAAGCAAGTATATTGAGGTTTGGTCTTGGTTTGATCAAGAAATCATAAAACTAGTGGCTAAAATTAAGGAAAAAGTGAGGAAAAGAGAGAAAAAGTAAGGTTTTAGGTTCCAAATCTTTGTGATTTCTTCTTGTGTTTCATTTGTTGATTCAAGAGAGTGCTTAGTGCATTGGAACAGGTCAAAGATCAGAGATCAATCATTGCAACATGGCTACAAATGGAGGCTACATGTTGGAAAGCAATGATAGGCTTACCTCCCTCAACTATTCTACTTGGAAAGTAAGGATGGAGTCTTTGCTTGAGATGAATGAGTTGATGGATATTGTTGTAGGTGTGGAGGAGAGACCTTTGGCACCTCAAGAACAATTGAGGTATGACAAGAGGGCAAAGAAAGCCCTTCACATGATCAAGATGAATGTGACAAATGAGCTTATCAAAGAGGTTGGTAAGTGCACATCATCTAGTGAAGCTTGGGAAGCCTTGAAGAAGGTTTATGAATCCAAGTCTACTTCTAGAGTGTTGACTTTAAGAAGGCAAATCTTTTCTTGTATGCAAAAGAAGAGTGAGAATGGACATGCTTTTGTTTTGAGAGTTAAAGCATTGAATGATGAGTTAGCATGCATTAATGATGGCATAAATAATGAGGAGCTTGTTCAAGTGATTCTCAATGGCTTGTTGGATGATCATGCTAATCTTGTTCAAAGTTATGCTATCCAAAAATGTTTACCAAGTGTTGGAGACTTGCAAGAGGTCTTGTTGGCTGAAGAATTCAGGTTGCAAGCAAGAGTGGGAGCATCTTCTACATCTCAAGGAGGAGAAGAGGAGGCAATGTTCTCTAAAGGCAAGTTCAAGGGCAAAGGTAAAAGCAATTGGTCTAAAGGGCAAGACCAAGGTGAGCACTCTACTTTTGGCAAAAAGAAGGATAGATCTAAGCTAAAATGTTTCTATTGTGGAGTCAAAGGGCATTTTACTAGTGATTGTTTTAAGAAAAAGAGGGATCAAGGGGAAAAGCAAACCAATCTAACTATTGATGAGGGTGGGGATGAGCTTCTTTCAAATGATGCTTTTGTTATGTCATCTTGCTTGTTGGCTAATCATGGAGACATTGATCCTTGGTGGATTGATAGTGGAGCCACTTCTCATATGACATATCATAAAGAGTATTTTTCATCTTTAATGGCATTTGATGGTGATAGGAAGGTAATCTATACCGCAAATGATGGTGAGTGTGCAATCAAGGGGATTGGCACAATTCCTATTTCACTTTCTACAAATAGGAATATAGAATTGAAAGATGTTTTGCTCATTCCATCCATTACCAA
The DNA here is from genome assembly GCA_029204225.1 of Diphasiastrum complanatum. Classification (NCBI taxonomy): domain Eukaryota; kingdom Viridiplantae; phylum Streptophyta; class Lycopodiopsida; order Lycopodiales; family Lycopodiaceae; genus Diphasiastrum; species Diphasiastrum complanatum. The sequence continues at coordinate 24,178 of MU834525.1, read as the reverse complement.
GAACTTACTTAGTGTAAGCCAAATGCTTGACAAAGGATTCAAAGTTGAGTTTGATGGTGATGCTTGCTTGATCAAAAAGGGGTGTAGTATCATTGCAAAAGGGAAAAGGCAAGGGAAATTGTTCAAGCTTGATGCATGTGTTGTTGCTAACCAAGTTGGATGCATGGCAAATGAACAAATGTCAATTCAAGAGGTATGGCATAAAAGGATGGGACATCTCAACTACAAGGCCTTGGAGGTAATAGCCAAAAAGGAGGTAGTAAGGGGACTTCCCAAGTCTCTTACTTGCTTGAATCATGTTTGTGAAGAATGTGCTTTGTCTAAATCACATAGATTGCCATATACTAGATCTATATCTAGATCTAAGATGCCTTTTTCTCTCTTGCATTCGGATATTCATGGTGTTACTACAATTAGCAATGGAGGTGCTAAGATGTATGTAACTTTCATTGATGATTTTAGTAGATTTTGTTGGGTTTATCTACTAAAGAGCAAGGATGAGGTGTTTGATGTGTTTGTCAAGTTCAAAGTTGCTATTGAGACTCAATTTACAACCAAAATCAAATGCTTGAGGAGCGACAATGGTGGTGAATACATTTCTAACAAATTCAAAGCCTTTTGCGATGAGCATGGGATCAAGAGGGAGTACACATGTCCAAGAACACCACAACAAAATGGAGTGGCCGAGAGGAAGAATAGAACCTTGTGTGAGAGTGCAAAGGCAATGAGATTGAATGCTAATCTTCCTAAACCTTTTTGGAGTGATGCTTTGTTGTGTGCAAATTTCCTATGCAATAGATGGCCAAGTGTTGTATTGGAAGGAAAAACCCCTTTTGAAGCTTTGTTTGGTACGAAGCCTAATGTCAAGTTTCTAAGAACTTTTGGATGCATTTGCTACTTCAACATTACTCTTGATGATAGAACTAAGGAGGATCCATCTTCAAGAAAGGGCATTTTTGTTGGTTATAGTGAAGTAAGCAAAGCATATAGGATTTATGTTCCTTCAATCAAGAAAGTGTTCACAAGTAGGGATGTCATTTTTGATGAAAGTAACATTCCAAAAGTTGTTTCAAGTGATGATGGTGTTGTTGCAACTAATGTGCTTGATGACAATGGAGTTGATGACACATTGGATGTAGATGTTGAAGAAGCCTCTTCAAGTCAAATTCCAAGGAGAACTCCAAGGCATAAAGTGAAACCCTCAAGGCTCACTTATGATGGCAAAGGTAAGCAAGTGGTGGATGGATCCAACTATGCTTTCCTAACTTCTTTTGATGTACCTTCATGTGTAGATGAAGCAAGGCAAAAAGAGGAATGGATCCAAGCAATGGATCTTGAGTTTGAAGCACTTATGAAGAACAACACATGGAGATTGGTGGAGCTTCCAAAGGGCAAAAGTGCAATTGGATGCAAATGGATCTTCAAGGTAAAGACAAATCAAGATGGATCTATCAACAAGTTGAAGGCAAGGTTGGTGGCTAAAGGTTATGCTCAAGAGCATGGCATTGACTATGAGGAAACCTTTGCACCCGTGGCAAAGATGGTGAGCATAAGAGTAATCATTTCCCTTGCAACTCTTTATGGATGGGATCTTTGGCAATTAGACATTTCTAATGCTTTCTTGAATGGTGATCTTGAAGAGGAAGTCTACATGGAGCAACCCGAGAGCTATGTTTCTCATAGCAAGCCTAATCATGTGTGTTTTCTACAAAAAAGTTTGTATGGTCTTAAGCAAGCACCAAGGAGTTGGTATGCTAGGCTTAACTCTTTTCTACTTTCTCAAAACTTCACTATGAGTGAGTATGATCATTCACTTTACTTTAGAATTAGTGCTAATGATGTTACAATCCTTCTAATTTATGTGGATGACATTATTTTAAGTGGAGGGAACAAGGAAGATATAGAAGATATCAAGAAAGCACTAAAAAAGGAATTTGAAGTGCATGATCTTGGTCTTTTGAGCTATATCTTAGGAATAGAAGTAATTAGAACTTCTCAAATCACTTTTATTTCACAAGAGAAGTATGCTATTTCTATTCTCAATAGATTTCATATGGTAGATGCAAATCCTATTGATACACCTATGGAATCACATGTAAAGCTAACTATAAGAGGTAATGAAAGATCCTTCGAGGACATTACTCTCTATAGGAAGCTAATAGGTTCTCTTATATATCTAACCATCACAAGACCTGATTTATCTTATTGTGTTGGTAGATTAAGCCAATTCATGCAAGATCCTAGCATAGAACATTGGAAACTAGGAAAGAGGATCTTGAGATACATCTCGGGAACAAAAGATTTTGGCATTGTTTATAGAGGCTCATCACCTAACTTATTTGGTTTTTCAGATTCAGATTTTGCAGGAGACCTTATGGATAGAAAATCCATAAATGCACATGCTATTTTCATAGGTGATGGAGCTATCTCATGGATGTCGAAGAAACAAGCAACTATATCACTTTCTTCTAGTGAGGCCGAATACAAAGCTTTGACATCATGCACAAAGGAGATGGTGTGGATCAAGAGGATGATTATGGAGCTTCATTTGCTGGATTTTTCAGAGAGTCCAATCATCTTTTGTGACAACCTTTCAGCCCAAAGTCTAGCAAGCAATCCGGTTTTCCATGCAAGGAGCAAACATATCGAGGTGGCTTACCATTTTGTGAGAGAACAAGTGTTGGCAAAAGAGATCAAGCTTGAACATGTCCCATCAAAGGAATGTGTGGCTGATATCTTTACCAAAGCATTGGGAAAGGACTTATTTTTCAAGCATAGAACAAGTCTTGGTGTACTTTCTAAATCTATGCTAAAACTAGTTGAAGAGGGAGTGTGAAAAATTGTCAACTAGTAGTATTTTCCTAACTTGAGATTTTGTAGGCCTATGGCCAAATAAAAGTTAGAGATAGGTTCATACATGTATGTAGAGGCCCAAAGTATGTGTACACTACTTTTGAGGTCACATTAATTAGAGGAGGTCGAGTGTGGAGCTCTTCTATTGGCTCATAATTTGGTGCATTCCTATTTGACCAAATTTCTAGGTATATGGGTGAATCCTATTGGACCCCAATTTTAGCCTATCATAAGACAAGTGGCCAAGAGGCACTATGGCTGCTATAAATAGCCATCTCCACGAGTATGTACACATCTCATTTTCATTCTATTGAATGAATGTTATGCTCTTTGAAGATCCATCTTCTTCTCTCTCACTTTTTTGTTCATATCTTGCATTCTAGCCACTAGAATTGTGATTTCTTTGTTGCTATGGCTTCACACGTGTGAAATGCAGGTTGTAGGCTCTGAAGTACGGACAGGGACAGCAAGTTTCTGTTTGTGGAAGCTTATGATCAGATTTTGATGTTTAGTTGATGTTTAGTATGCTTAACATCACAATTTCTATCATTTTTTCAATCTAGATGTGCATAACTTCCATGGCCAAGATCTTTATGAAACTTTAGCATCTTTTGGATCTGAGTTTTTCACAGTTTAGAGGTTTCTTCATAAAAAAAAATTGAATAAAGGTATTCTTGGAAATTTTCACTTTTTGAAATGATGAACTTTATAATTAAAGACACTTCAATGAAAATTTCCAAGTCCAAAATTGAGTATTTAGTGCCCAAGTATAACTCTTTACAAAGATTTTGGTTTGTTGAACTTGTTTCTAAACATAAGTAAAAAACCATTGCTACATATGAATAGTTCAAAGAAGTTCTATAAAAACATAACAAAATAGTGGTTTGTACTTGTTTTAGGTCAAGAAGACAAGTAGTCAGTTTGTCCAGCATACTACATGTATCCAGACATCTGAAAAAAGGTGCCTAGATGTCACAATTCCTATTGTGAGTGCATATTGCAATTACTATTGCATGTGAAGAATATTATTTCATGTATATAAGAAGAAATCATACATACAATACAAGAAAAGATTTTGTTTTTGCACTATTGATGGCTTACTCTTCATATAAGCTTTTTTTTGCTTGATACTCTTAAGTAAAATGATCTTATACGTACAGGATTAAGTACTCTTTACAAAATTTTCATATTGTTTGAAGACAATCCATTTGTTGACCTATTTAGTGATGGTTCCTTGTTGAAGGAGACATATATATGTTCAAATTAATCATCCTTACTTATCTCTAACAACATTTTGAGCAAAAAAGTTTTTTTTTTTGTTTTGAACTAAACAATTTATGTCATACTTTACCTAACTTTTATAGTTGTTTTACAAGGGTAATGTTCAAAACGAATAATGAGCTTGGGAGTATTGTATGAAGTAGTGTGACTATGCTCATCAAGTATGAATTTAGCCAGTTGTTTGAAACATGACATACTTTACTTACTTGTATACAATTTGATTCTTACAAAAACGAATTTAAAGTACTATTTTTGGAAACATATAAAAGCTTAGGTTATTATTGTTAAAAGGCTATATTTTGTACTTTATAAAGTCATGATTGTTTCAAAATCAAAGAATTTTTTCAAACATGGCAACAAGCAATAGTAAACAGACCGCACACCAGGTTCTTTTGTGGCTTTACTAGATGAAATTCCTACAAAAAGTAAATACTTAGTACTATTATTATCATAGCTCCTGATGTTGGATATGAGTCAACTTGGAAAACTAGTAATAATAGCTTAGTATAGTAAATACTTGGTATGGAAGTATACCCTAGCTAAATACAATTTTATACTAATATGCTCTAGTTTGAAAATAAGGGTATACTGCTTTTGTGGGATCATAATCATTACTTAAGTAAATTGTTTCACCTTATACTGTAAACTTCTATCTATACATGGATAACAACTTGGTAGCTAGTTATGACACCTATCTTCCTCACTATTCTAATTTGGGTGGTCTAGTTTAGTGGGATGGTGGCAGGTATTAGCCTTTTGCCTTAATTAGTAGGTTCATAGGTTACAATTTTGTTATTGTAATAAATTTTGGCATTTGTTATCAAATAAAGTTATGCTAAAGGATTGAAAAAATATGGACTTGACATGTCAAGGGGAACTATGTGCTGCTCTTATATAAGTTTGAGTATTTTTATCTCTCTCTTGGCCCCCTCCCTCATAGAGAAGAACTATTTGTAGTATCAAAAGCTTGTACGAAGACTAATGGTATTTTCACTTTGCGACTAAAGGCCTTCTATGTCCATGTCCATGTAGTGGAATCAAATTCCAAGTCTTGTGGTGAAGAAATGAGCTTTTAATTGCTAGGTCCTATTTATTGATTTCAAATTTTCTTCCTAACGGCAGCCAATTCAACCAGTCTCATTTTTGCATTATGTGCACACTTTGCATCACATAACAAGGCCAAGTCCAAGAGCACAAGGCTCCAAACCTCCCCTCATGCAATAACCTACACCTACATGGACAAAGTCTCAATACAAGCACAACTTGACTTCTATGGAGAATGACAATTTACATTATCCTATAACAATTTTTAGTGCTAGAAGATATCTCTAACAAAAATCACAATGTAATGACTCTAACCTTTCTTATGTATATGTGTGTTGTATAAGCGTTATCAACATAGCGTATATAAGTGGGTGTAAAGCATACTTGAATACCATTTAGTTTTTCTTGCACAAGACTTTACTTTTCAAAATTTTAAGCTATTGGAATTTTTTTTCTCTATACTTGAATAATCACAAGCTACTATATAGAAAAACTATAAAGCTTGTTATATCACAAGATATTTGTTATATCACAAAAACATCTTTTATGAAATGTTATAATGCTACTACCATTCTTGTTACCTTTATGATGGCTTTTTGGCTCTTATTGGACGTTATTGGTATGCAAGCAAACAATGTGACCTTTACTCATGTAGAGCTCTCAAAAGTCAGCATAACTTTCGCATCACTATGTGAGCTACTTACCAGTTTTCAACCTTTCATATATTGTAAGTGATACTAAAATACCAACATTAATGAAACTCCTAAATTAGATATTGTACTTGTATGAAACTGACCAAAGGTTGGAAAAATGCATGATGGGTTTAAGTTCATGAATCAAACAATCTGAATTAAAGTTTGCGTTGGGAATTTTAGTAAATCTATATATACTAAAAGAAATTGGGTTTCTGAGCAGCTCACGCTGCCCGTCACGCTGCACTGCCCAAAAACCCAATTTTTCACTAAAAGAAGAGGCCTCGGGAAGGGGCAAGCCAAGGCCACGAGCAAGGGGAAGGGGGGGGGCACCACGGGCATGGTCTGGGACACGGGTTACTGGTTACCCACCCTTATATCTTGAATTTGCCTGCTCGTTGCCAACAGGGGGGCTTCCGTACTATAGTGACAACTAAAAAAAATTGATCCTTTTCCTAAGATAGATGAGATTAGTGCATGTGTTGTAAACAACTTGCTGTAAATATTTGCTCTTTCTATCCAAGGACATTCATGGTTGGCAATCACTTTAAAGTTGTTGTTGTTGTTGTTGGTGGTGGTGGTTACTTGCACCAAGACCTATAAAATATAAAGTCTGTGATTCTTTTATTAGTATTTTCAAACCAATAATGTAGTATGGTATATAGCTATGTTTTGACATTATGGTTGAAGATAAATACAAAGTAGGCTTTTCACACTTTTTTTGAGAGCCTATTGGAAATGAGATATATAAAAAAGGTGAGGGCAAAAGTTAAATAGGTACAAATGAAAGACAAGTGAGGGAAAAAAAAAGCACAAAGTATAGTTGTTTGGTGGTGCTCCCCACCTATCCATTCACTCAAAAGCTATATGCCTTTTTTTGTGATTGATTTGGAGAGCCTTTGTCAATTTAGCTAATATCTTGTTCGAAAAGTTGAGTTTTCATGCCTAAAACAACTTTCTTGGGAGTTTCAACCTACACAGTTTCCTATCCAAAAATCATTGCTTCTACGGATTCCTTTTTTTCCACTACCTTTTATTTAGTCTATTTTACAATGTTGGCCACAATCATGCAATTGTTTTGCTCTTGGATATAATGTGGGCCTTAGTTTCGATTGGAAAATATGGTCTTGATTGTTTTTTAGTTGCTTTCTGGTGTATGCATTGGACTCAATTCTATTATATTTGAAGAACCATGATTAGTTTCATTAGTTTGGTTGGTAAATTTTCAATGCCAACCTCATTGCTTGTAGAAGAGTGTTCTGATTACCTTCTTATGAAAGAGTAGAATCCTAAGTTTTAAATACCAAACATTCATTTTTATTTATATCTAATTTAACTTTGATCCTTATAATTTCTTTCTAAATACATGATTGGACACATGATTTGATAGTTTCAATTTGTCCAATGTAGTGAATGATGGCTGATTCAAATGTCATGAAGAAATTGACATGGATTTGAGAATTACAAAAGTTTTTTGTCACAATAGATTTGCTATTATTCTATGATGCTTGGAAACAAGTTGTTCAAGAAACTATTATTGCTTCAATTTGGTAAAGTGTCTCGATATATTTTCATGGAAGGGCATAGATATTGTTAAAAAAAGAAAAAAACGATCTTGTGATCATCCACTCTTATATAATGGAAAAATGGTATCAAAATTTGTTTTTTTGTTGAGAGTCTTTGCTCAATCCTATAGTAGGTTTATAAAGATGAGCTATGTCTCATACTTACTTCATGAGATAGAATTCCATGAAGTTACAACAAATTCAATAGTAAAGTGATCTTCTTTATGTTGATTGGTAGGAAGATGTTGCGAGGCCTCCTAATAGGGATGTGGAAAAATACATAATTATTGACATCACAAAAGAAATATTTAGAACAAGGAGTTATAATAGGAAAACCATATTACGGGGTAGAGGAAGCATTTTGAAATTAAGAGGAAACAAAGTCCAAGCTATTGTCTGACAACTATGTAAAATTAAATGAAAAATTCAAAAAAAAAATAAATTCAAAGTTTGGCAACCGACAAGTGGATTTATTGAGGACCAAGCTATTGTCTGACAACTATGTAAAATTAAATGAAAAATTCAAAAAAAAAAAAAAAATCAAAGTTTGGCAACCGACAAGTGGATTTATTGAGGAAGTAAAATGATAGGCGATTGCTAGCATGTAGTGACACTTCAGATAGTGGAGGTGTGATTTGACATGGATTTCTTAATGTTTAGGGTCTTGCATCACAAAATAGCAATTCAAGAAAAATATGCATGTAATAGGGTATTACATACCCCCCCTCTCAAATGTGAAGCATCCTTGTGAACACGTGAAAGCAACAACACATAAAGGAAAAGATATTTCTTCAACACATTCCATAATGGATCTTGAACAATCAGGAAAGATAAAAAGTCTTTACTTCAATATATATGTACAATGTGTACATCACTTTGGAGCATTCTGTAATCTGAGAGATAGCCTTTCATCAAACTTTATTTGTCTTTCAATTTGCCTTCTCTTGGCCTCATGGAATTGACGAACGACATGATTGCCCATATCAGCAAAACATGTCCTCAAGAAGGTTATGTTATACACGGAAGCTACAACAACAAAATCTTCAATCATGTCCTTCCTTGGTATAACATTCTTCAGCAACTCAGCATTTATTCGGATGAAGGAACCATCCAAATAGAGACTCTGCATCACTGTCAGGACATAACCAATAAGCATGCCAAAGTGAGTTACTGAATAAGTAACAGAATTTTTATGGTCTTTATGGGCTCTTCTTTCTTTGATGGAGCAGGCAACATGTTTGTAGTGCACATGATAGCCAGCTTTTCAGTCAGAATACAGCTCCCACAACTCCAGATAAGTGACATCAATATCTTACAATAAGTTCTCTGTGTCGAACCTTGCAAAATCTGACACTTCCTTTTGCTGGTATAGGTCGAATTGACAATGCCTTCTCCAATAATCAATTTGTCCTAAATAATAGTCGTAGAAATCCATTTCCTTCTATTTTAAGTAATCTAATGCATATAGTAATGTACAACTTACATATAATTTTACACTACAAAAAGGAACCACAAAAAATTTGCCCAACAAAATTGCCCAACAAAGGCATCCTTTCTGTTCTATGCTAAGGTTATTCCACAGAATTCTTGCGCAAGTACCTTATCTATCTTCTTTGACTTAGTTGCTCGAGTTCGCTTGGCTTTGTGAGAGTTAGCAGGATCTGCCTTTGCTTCGATCTCTTTCGCATAGATGGCATCCTTAATCTGGGTCTGTAGTGACTCCAGTTCTCTCTTCAGGCTGTTGTTTTCAGCTACCGCGTTGCGAAACTCCTCATGGGCTTCCACACTAGTGCAGCTAAAAACTTGGGAACTGTTGAGGTTACTTGAATCCACCTGCTTCCCCTTGTGATAGGCCAGCACCTCTGCCATTAGGCTATTGATATTATTTAAGGCCTGGGTGTGTTCCTCGTGTGACTTCACACCAGAACATCCAGCCTCTGATAGCTCCTTCAAATCGATCAGCTCCTCTTCGAATATGTTCTTTTCCTGATATAGAGGTGGAGGAGCTCGGTCTTGAAGGTGTCCTACAATGTGGACTATACCTGCTTCCATTTGGTTGCATCAACTTTTATGGTGCCTCCATCTGAACAACACTGCAGGGTAGTGTCGGCGTTTATTCTTGCCAACTTCTCAGCATCCAGCTGCTGCTGCTGATCTTCTGCCTTCTTTTGGTAGAAGTTTATCTTATTGTTTAGAGTAATACGCTCTAAATCAAATGAAGCAATGTGCTTCTTAGCAGCAGATAACTCATCCTTGCTCTTGTCCAATTCAGACTGAAGAGACAAGAAGGAGTCATTTGATTTCCTCAGCGTGACCTCAAATTTTTTTTTCCTCTGCTCCATGGTGTTGAGCTGAGCCAAGAGCTTGGTCATCTTCTTCTTTAAATCATCATTTAGCCCCTGCATTTTGGCTATCTTCAATTCGTATCCCCTTTGGATAGCATCGATGTTTCATAGATACAAGATCATCTGCTACACCTCTGGGTTCACGTCCGCCAACCAGTCAGGAGTATCTAGCTCCGGCGTCTGGTCCTTTTGCTCTGCTTGATCAGGTATGTCTTCTGTATCGGCAACAACAACGATAGTGGTTGTGGTATCAACCACAAAATCAACAATTGGGCGGTGTCATCCTGGACCTGTTCGATTCTGAAACTCACAGCATCCTGGTTGTCGTCCTCCCCGTTCACTTCATCTACCATGGTGGTATCAACAACAACATTGGTGGTGACAGGTAAGGAGTCCTATGCAACTTGACTCATCCCTACATCGTCATCAACAATTTCAATGGTGGTAAGATCCACTTGTTGTGGAGCTGCAAGTGCGGTCTTCCTCCTTTCCAACAATGCCAACTCCCTTGACATGAGAATGTCATAGTGTAGGAACAAGTGGGAGATGTGGGCTGCGTATGCTGCAAACTTACCATGCTTCATTGACCTATGGAAGGCTTTGAAGGCAATGGCAGCAAAGTTAAAATGCTCTCCCTTGATGGCTAAGAGCAGATATCCAATATTTGTCACTGCAATGGTTGCATCCACGTCCGTTGCAAAAAGGACTTGGTTGCAATACTTGCAGAAGTTTCTCAAAGCCGAGTCTCTAATCATGGAAATTTATACCCCTTGCTTGGCATATAAAAGTTCCCATGGAAGAGATTGGTTTCATCAACATCCTCCTTGGATAAGGCTAGAGGTTCTATTCCTTCACTTGGTAAATGGAGCGTAGCAGCAAAGGTTGCCTCTGAGATATCCATTCTCACTCCTCAGACCTGTGATGAAACTATAGCGTCCATGACTTCAATCAACCCCTGAATAAACTTGTTGCTATCTTCGATCAAGACTGTAGATGGATCGACTATTAAGATATAGCCGAATCCGCAGCGATCAGCTAACATTTGAAATTCTTCCGGATTCAGCCTGCTGCGCACTTTTCAATTGACATTGGCTGGTATAACAGACTGACTGGAGGCCATTGCTCTAAATCGTAAAAATTTTAGCTTGATTGATCGCAAATACTAGCAGTTGATTGCAACAGATGATAGTAGCGCACGTGAGCAAGGAAGCAAGCATGAAACTTGGAAGCTTGACCGCAAACGCTGATGAGGTAAGTGAAAAATGACGAGGAACTTGGAATAAGTAGCAAAACGGTCAGAAAATCAGCAATAAAGGTGGCACATGGTTTTATGTGTACCCGTAAGGAATGTTGACGCGGACGAAGACCTCACAATTCTCTCACTTCGCATTTTAGGGAAAGTGGCCGCCTTCATGCAATAACAAAAAGTCCAACGTATAATCAGAGAAATAATTATAGTATGAATAATCTAGCTAGTTGGAACCATGGAATATTTCCCTATGATACCGAATTCTTGGGATTCAAAAATAAAAATAAACAATCGAATTTAACTTATCCGATGTATCGGTTGACGTAATGAACAAACAATCGGGGTGTAACAAACATATAATGAACGAGGGACTATCAATATATATATATATATATATATATATATATAATTAAACATAATATTTCTTTATGTGGAAACCATTTACTCTCGTTGGTTGCAAATTTCCCTGTAGATCTGCCAGTTGGAGAAATCCATTATCAAAGATTTCAATTACTTTATATGGACCCATCCAACGAGTATGTAACTTCCCTGGAAACTTAATATGATGGTTATCATAAAGAAGAGCAAAGTCTCCCTCGTGCAAAACAACCTTCTTTATCGTGGTGTCAAAGGCTTTCTTTCGGCTCAACTAAATCTTTATCGTATCGATCAACGCTTGTTTACGACTCTCCTCTAGTTTTCCGATCGTTAAGAATCTCTCGTCTAGGCTCGATTGCTCGTCAGATCTAGTTTCAACTTGTACACAATATGTTGGTACTTCAAACTGTATTGGCAATATCAGGTGCATGCCATAGACCAGATAAGATAGAGTTTGCTTTGTGGTCACCTTTTCGACATTTCTATACACCCTAAGGTAATTTTTTATCCCAATCAGATGCGTGCACTGTGGTGATCTTATTTAGGATCTTACACAAAATTCCATTGACTCGCTGCAGTCAAACCATTAGCCTTTGGGTTGTACGAAGTTGTCTTCCGGTGCTTAATCATAAAGTGCTTATTAAGCAAGCGTATCGTATCATTTAAGAAATGTGTACCTCTATCGCTTACTAACTCCAATGGACAATCGTAACGGGTTATAATGTTCCGAAAAAGAAACTCTGCAACAGTTTTTGCATCAATCCTTTTCATCGCTTCCGCTTCGACCATCTTAGTTGCATAGTCAGTTGCTACAAGAATATAACTTCTTTTGGTATAGTGAGTGATAGGCTTAATCGGTCCAACAAAGTCAATGCCCCATGAGCCCATGTGGCAATTCCACATTAAAACAAATTACAAGTGGAATTACCTTCTCCACTAGAGGTCACTATCAAAAGGTGGCTCACTCTATTTTTTCTTACATTTATTTCAAATGCCTAGAAATACTAGTTCCTACATGTCCATTCCATCATTTGGGATTCACCATGTGGCTCACATAGTTTCTATCTGTTATTCTTAACTAGCATTTCTTAGCTCTCATTCTTCATTCATGTCTTCTTCAGAGACCTCCTCAGTCTAAGGTGAGATGGGCTCTGGGATAGGTTTGGCCTAGTATCTTGGGGATTCGTCAGAATCAACCAACATCATCCTCCCCCTAATGTGTTGCAAGACCCACTACAACCCATGTCAAATGATATTGCTCTGCTTCCACATTGGCATCTTCGATTATCACTTAGAAAAGCGTAGATCCTTGTTTGCTTGTGTAAAACCAAGTGCTTATTGCTGCCGGTCTTTACTACAAAAACTGTTTTTCGCAGATTGCTGCAATTTAACCAAGATGTCATATTGCTGCCAGTGGATGATATCCTTAAAATTGGAGTGCTCCCAGCAGCTTCACAACTATGCATGCTTGAGTGCCTCCCTTGTGTCTTTTTATCTTTTTTTTTCTCTTTGTCACTTTGCATCTGGATGGTTTCACTTCAAGTTTCTTGGCAAGTACTAATTCTCTTGGAGGTCTTGCCAGATATTCATCAATTGCCTTGGCACTCTGTGTATCCTCCTTTCTACTTTTGGGTGTTTCCTCAGTTCTTCGCCCAGTCGAAATTCCAGCCTCAATGACACTTTTGTCTCGACGAGAAGAGGAGAAACTTTGATTGGTAGGTTGCACAAACCTTGGTTATCAGTCTCAGTGAATTCAAATATTCTGGTGGGTACTGAGTTAGAAGGAAGAAAAGGGGAAGTGGATTGGCTAGGGGCTTGGTGGAAGGGTGAAGGAAATGATAATACTACATTTACAACCTTAGACCCTTGCAGTGTTGAGCTTTGACCACCACTTACTTGGTGAGGAGCCCAAGTCCGTCTTGCAGGCCCACTATTGTCTCCATATTTTTCTTTTCTATATCTCCTTTTTTCTTTGATCCTTACTTTTGGATATCTTTGGGCTTCACAGGAGGGGATTCAACCATCATTGCTCTAGAGAGTTTCTTTTGATCTGACTCATCTGTTGCTTAAGTTTATTCTTGTTCTCCTCAACTTCTTGGACCTGCTTCGCCTGCTTTCTTAAATCTCTTTTCTGGCTGACCAACTAATATAGGTGGTAGTTGGTCTCCGCAAGACACTTGCAATGATCTCTTAGCTGCCTCGAAAAGATTATCAGAATCTAAAAAGATTGGGAATTCTCAGATGAATAGTGAGATGGTGAAAAACAGAAAGATGTAAGTAGTGGTGGCATCGATAGATGGTGTGGGTGATATAATAGGCATGGGAGCAAATATGGGTGATGTGGCAAGAAGATTGTTTAATGGGAATGTGGATGATGTGGATGTAGGAGTGGTTGAAGGAGAAGACTAATTACCCAATATTTGTACTTCCCCCTCTTGAAGGATCTCCGTCTTGATTGGGTTGCCCCTCCTGATTGAGTCCCTTTGGGTTGCCCATCTGTCTTCTTAGCCTTTGTCTTCTTACAACAGTTCGATGGACATTTTCTTCCACAAAATAGACGCTTAGTAATAGATGTGGAAGAGTTTATGTGTAATATTAGACAACATATGAGTAGTGTCTCATTTGTGAGACTTAACAATTTAAGACAAATGCTGGATAGTATGGTGGAGCAAATTCACTTATGCATGACATTTTGTAACATTCAGACTCTACATCCTATTGAAATGCATACCCTTTTGGATTTATCAAGTTTTCATGGATTGACTTTCATGAAATGTTTGCAAGTTTTATACGAGAGTACAATTGAATTTCATAATGTATACAAGAGTACATTTGGATTTTTTTTTTTGTGTGTATGATGTATTTTAATCAGTGCTTGAAAGTCAACAATTATATAAGTATGACTAAAGTAGACAATTACATCCAGTCTAGTTTTAAAGTAGAGTTAAAAACTATCATCCATTACCCTTTTCAGAATGCTTATTGGAACACCATCCCTTATCCTAAGCAACAACTTAGAGAAATATTTATTGCACTATCAATTTCAAATTGTCAGGGCATTATCGTTACAAATAAGCATATATAGACTTTAACAAACAGGTCTAATCCAAGTCATATAATTAAACTCATCATACCATTTATATTAGAAATAATCGAAGTGTAACCCAAGGTTTAAACAAAAAGTAGGACACTTCAAAGAAAAAGTCGTTAATGAAAGTTAAGCATCAACGAATAGAAAATTCATAATCATTTTATGGCACTTCAACTCTTCATACCTGTTAGTAGTGACAACCATATTGAGGGGATTAGAAGACTGTTCACACGATTTTTTTCATTGTTAACATGAAGAGTGTTGTACGAAGTCTGATCGAAAGAACTCAAGACAGTTCGTTTATTGTGATCATAGTGACCAAAACAAGCAAGTAAATAATGAGAGCATTTCTTCATTAGGTGTGTGTGTGTGTGTGTGTGTGTGTGTGTGTGTGTGTGCATATGTATTGTATGTATGAATAGGCAAAGAGTAGGGTCTAGGTGTGACATAGGGAGAGTAGGGTGGGTTAAAAACACCCTTACATTCTCTTTCTAAAATATCTTTAATATATATGATGTGTGTGTTAGGATTTTTTCTTGTCGGTTCTATTGTTGGTCTTCTAGCACTGCAAAAAATAGGTGCTAGTTTAGTGTTTAGGGGTCATAGATTTGTATAATGTAGACTAAAATCAATCGTTTATCACATCTCATTTCTTGCTTCTTGACTCATGAGTCCTTACGAAGTATTGTTAATTCCTGAATAGTATATGCTAGTAGTTCAATGCTTTAGTGGCCACTACTTTGAAGGCTTCAATGTTCAATCATGCTTCGTGGCCACTAGCACTTGAAAACTAAAATTATTCACTTGGAGGATTGTTACCAAAGAACATTTTTGTTTACAAACCTATTTTTGTTTGTAAACAACCATTGTTATAGCAATGCTTCATGAACTAGGTTTAGGATGATAAGCCTAATAGTATTTTGGAGTATTTATTTGGCCTATATGGCTATTGTATATTGGCAAATTTCTTGTTTATGGGAAAACATTTGTAATTCAAAATATTTGCAGGTTCAAAAACATGATGCTTAAAATTTGGAGATAATCAAGATTTTACACTAGGACTGCATCTCATCAACTTGATCATTGTCAATGTTCAACTTATGTTTCATGAGAAACCAAAAAAAAAAATGCTATGTACTTGATTCCTCATATTAGTTCAAATATATGAAATAAGCTTTATCAACTCCAAGGCACTTACAAGATTTTCTTATTTTCACCTCTATGTCATTAATTGCCAAGCTTGGATATACAATCATAGAGATGTCCCACTTCCAAAAATCCAAACTTGTTTTTCACAAGTGAAGTCTAAATTTATTATGGAACAAAAATAAAGAGTTGAGGGAAAAAGTACCATATGATATTCAAAGATTTTACTAATCAAATATTCCCTATGTACCAGAAGTGTATGTACATGATGTAAGTGGGTCACACTCTATTGTTGCCTCATGAATTTGAATAATAGCAAGTCGATGCACAATGCAACAATACAACTCTTTTAGTACAATGTGAAACATGTGCCACCTCATACAACATGGCAATAGAGTTCTTCCAGACATACTTTTGCATGCGTGTACATAAAAGTGTCCCATTCTCATTTATAGGGACATAATGTAGTACTAAGCTGTAAAAACTCAATTATGTCAATCACCTGAAAAATTAAACTTGCATATGCATTTGTACCTTTGACAACTTAAAAAAAAAAAAACTTTGTTTGACATGATTTCAACCTTAAAAGCTTCTCAATTTACAAGATTTGAAACAAACATTTTTAAGCTTGAACTAGCACAAGGTGCTCAAGATGACCCCAAGTGTCAACAACCAAAACCCCAGGCATCACAACCATTGTCCATAGGGCTATAATTTGTGTGAACCACATTACTCAAGATTTTCATGTTGCCCATGCTACCAAGACTTCCCCACTATATAAGCATCCTCAATATGTGTATTAAATGTGACACCAACATGCTTCAATCTTGTGTGTGTATCCATTTATAGTGTTTTAGTATTATCATTCCTAATGAGTACACATGTAGTGAATTTTTGCAATTTTTTCAGCCAAGATACCTCCTATTTTGTTGATTCTAGAAGCACTTTTTAGCACTTGACATAGGCAACTTGGATACACATATCTCTCTCTATCACCCTAAAACAACAAATGGGACATTTTTTTTAGTGGTCCTATAGGTTCTCTGAGAGTAGAGAACTCTAAAAAATGTAGCAAACCTTATGGTGATACACACTCACATGTGAAAAGTTTGATTGATACCCCCGGCTCAAAGTTTATAATCACTAGATGTTTATATGACGTACATGCATGTGAAAGGATTCACGATAGTTAAAGCATTTTTTTTTTTAAAGTGCTTGAATGCTCACTTTGGTGCACATTTTACTACAACTTTAGTGTTGAATAGGTAGCCATCATTGTGTGCTAGTTACAAAGGAGGAAATAGGTAAGGATCATTGTGCATTAAACAAAATAGCCTTTTAATGCTATGATTGTGAAGGCCAATATTTACTTAAGATGTGCATAGAGCCATGAGAGAGAGCAACTTAAGATGTGCATAGGGCCATGAGAGAGAGCAACTTAAGATGTGCATAGGGCCATGAGAGAGAGCAACTTGTATTCATACACTACTTTATGGACATTGCCAAAATTCTCACAAATTTTTAGAACATGTAATCTAAGAAAACCTATGATATTGAGTCAGGGAAAGTGCATGCCTAGTTTTGATCCTCTTAAGATTTTTTAATTGGAAATAGACTGAAGCTCTTAGTCTAAGCTAGATAGCTTGGTGAAATTGACAAGAGTTGTGTAGTGTACAATGGACATGACGAAGCAATCTCGCAATCACACTTTGACTTAAAAATGTTACAAAACTAAAACTTCTCCAACATCATTGGTGACCACATATTGTAGATTCACCATCATTAAGACCTTTTAGTTCAAAATTTTATATGATCAAAACAATTATGCTCATGAATCATTAAAAATTTCTAGTTTGAATTAACAAAATTCTACCGAACTAACCTATTCACATTATATGCATTATATTGAGGAGGTTGTCATGGTCATGAAAATGTAATCATGAGAAAGCCATTAAAGTGTTATCAAAAGCTACAATCTCACTTTCTTACTTTAAACCTTGATATGCTCAGATTTGATCTATTTGATCTAAGTGAACGACACCCAATTTTTGTGGTAGGCTATTTATGGGTCCAAAGATTTCAGTGATTACTTGCATTCTTGGTATTAGTGCTTCACCACAACTTTCAAGCTTGCAACATTGGTTGTGTGTGCTCATGGAGTCAACAAAAAGCTTGTTTGAGTGTTGACATTCTCCATCAAACTCTTACTCTAATTATTCAAGGACTTGAATATTTGAAAATGGCCTTGCTCTTCCATTGTTTGAAACTTTTGGTTGAACATCAATACACAACACACTTAATAGTGACTGATTTTGCATGAAGCTTGGATGTATTATGAATGTATTACAAATTTCTCTATACTATAAGGGTCTATTGGGTATGGATGAAGTATGATCACTACATCTCATCATCTTATGTGAAGCATTTGTCATGACTTTTTTCAAAGTTAGTAGTGTAAGAAACATCTCCAGGTGCTTGCTTCTTGTCACTATGTTTTTTGAACCTTTTGCTCTAACTAGAGATGTCACTTCCTCTTGTCAAAGTGTATGCAAGTTAGTATATTCATTGTTATTTTTAGCTCCCTTGATGTGCCAACATCCCAACAGCATACTACATAGCTAGAACCTTTGTTACAAAGTTGGTTGATGAGGTATGTTAAGGTTATAGGTTTGAGCCCGCAATATTTTTCGATCTCTAACTTGTGATAATCTTTTGACACAATATAGAGCTTTATTGAAAACATAAGTATATTGACTTTTATTGATGTACCATAGGAGAATTTTGATGCATTAGATTTTGTATGTGTAGGATAAGGTCCTGCCACAAGGCTCCTTAAACCATATAGTCCACTCAGGAGCAAGATTTTATATGAACAAATCATAGGAAAAATATTGTGTTGATTCTATCTTGGACAAGTCAACAATGAATTGTATTGTGTTGAAGCTTATAAGCTTTATGGGAATAATGCCCTTTACTTTTCAAAGCTCATGAGCTAAAAAAACAAATGTCCTTCATGCTCTAAAGTCGATGGAGTTTATGGGCATAATGCCCTATGTCCTCCCAAGCCCATTGGCTTTTGTGTAAACAAATAAAGAATGCTACATAATGTGAAAAGTACAGTACTAAGGACCATAAATGGATCTTTGAATGATCCACAAGGTGATTGTATGCTTGTTAAACAACCTATCAGAAACTAGTCATCAGAAAACAAGATCTAGTTTAGCAGCTTGATAGAAAACAAGTAGAGACAATCAAAGCATTGATCAATTAGTATAATCCAACTCCACACGTGTGGAAATAAGGCTGTAGTACGGCCTGTAGACAGTGTTTACAAAGTGCCAAAGCTGGGTTTCATTGGAAAAATAGAGTAATCACCATACAATGAGAGGAACTCGAGTTTCTCCTTGAGGCTCCAAAACGTTTCTATCTTCTCACTATGGAGAATGGGAATACATAGTAAAACACACTTCCTTTGCAAAGTTAGGTGAAAATCCAGCATGTAATAAGGAAGTAGACTCCACTTTCTTGCCCTAATGTGAAAACCCTAGCCTAGATCCAAGAGTCATGCTTGGTAGGTGCATGGTAGGTACAAATCTCATCATAAATCATGGTCTATATCCTACAAAGTAGGAATCACTACCAAATAGACACAACCACTCCTCTT
Organism: Diphasiastrum complanatum; assembly: GCA_029204225.1. Lineage (NCBI taxonomy): Eukaryota > Viridiplantae > Streptophyta > Lycopodiopsida > Lycopodiales > Lycopodiaceae > Diphasiastrum > Diphasiastrum complanatum. The sequence goes on along the minus strand of MU834525.1, from coordinate 4,870 downwards.
GACCCGTGGTAACCTACTTTAGGTGTGTATGTACAAGTGGCACTTTGGCCATTGAAGTAACCATCAAACAATATTGACAAAATGTACAATATTCTACATGGCTAGATTTGCCAATGTAGGCAATTTTTCACACTCCTCCTCAAATCTAGCCTTGGAGATCACAATGCTTTTATCAATAACTCCAATTGAAGATCTAAGCTTGACAAATGAATCTTTAGGTAAAGGTTTAGTAAACAAATCAACCAAGCAACTTGATGATGGCACATGTTGGAGCTTGCACTTTTTCCCTCACGAAATGATGAGCAATTTCGATGTGTTTGCTCCTTGCATGGAATGTAGGATTAGTTGCAAGTGATTGGGCTGATTGGTTGTCACAATAGATGATAGGGATCTCCTCCTCCATGACATGAAGCTCCACCAATAGCCTTTTGAGCCACAAGACCTCCTTGCATGTTGATGTCAAGGCCTTGTATTCGGATTCTGTGGAAGATAGGGAGATGGTATCTTGCTTTTTGGAAAGCCATGATACTACTCCATCACATAGAAAGGTGGCAAAGGCACTTGTTGATCTTCTATCCACTTTGTCACCTGCAAAATCCGAGTCACTATAGGCTCTTAAGCCAAGATTAGTTCCTCTATACAAAATACCAAAATTCTTAGTGAATGAAATGTATCTAAGAACTCTTTTGGCCATCTTCCAATGTGAAACTAGAGGACTTTGCATGAATTGGCTTAACTTTCCAACACTATAACTAAGATCAGGTCTAGTTATAGTTAAATAGATCAAGGAGCCAATAAGCCTTCTATATAATGTGATGTCCTCAAAGGATGCTTCATCACAACCAATAGATGCTTTTACATGTTGCTCCATTGGTGTCTCAATGCCTTTACAATTCTTCATTCCAAATCTATCTAGGATGGATGTAGCATATTTAGATTGACAAATGAAGCTAAAATCACATCCTCTAATAACCTCTATTCCAAGAATGAAGCTCAATAGGCCGAGATCTACCATCTTAAACTCTTTTGCTAAAGCAATTTTTACATCTCTAATTCCATCTAGATCATTACCACTCAAGATAATGTCATCTACATACAAAACAAGAATAATGATCATGCCATCATGAGAACTTATATACAATGATGGATCATAGGCACTCATTACAAAATTGATGGAAATGAGAAAAGAGTTTAGCCTAAAGTACCATGCTCTAGGTGCTTGCTTGAGCCCATAAAGGCTCTTCTTCAAAAAACACACCTTTCCTTCATGCTTTGCCTTGATGAAGCCCTCGGGTTGCCTCATGTAGATCTCTTCCTCCAAATCACCATTGAGGAATGCATTTGTGAAGTCAAGTTGGAATAGCTCCCAATTGAAGGTTGTAGCAAGACTAATGATCAACCTGATAGTAACAAGCTTAGCCACAGGAGCAAAAGTCTCATCATATTCAATGCCTTTGGTTTGTAAAAAACCTTTGGCAACAAGCCTAGCTTTATGCTTGCTTATTGATCCATCTTGATTATACTTCAATCTAAACACCCACTTGCAATCAAGAGGTTTCTTCCCTTGAGGAAGATCCACAAGATCCCAAGTATGATTCTCAATAAGAGCATCATACTCTACTTGCATAGCATCCATCCAACTTTTAGACTTGCAAGCATCTTCATAGCATGTTGGCTCATCTAACATTGAAGTAAGAAAGGTGTAAGATGTGAAAGATGATGAGCCTTCCCTTTGATCACCTTGACCATCATAGGTGAGCCTCAATGGCTCGGATCTTGCCCTTGTAGATCTTCTTGGAGTTCTTGGAGTCCTTGCATCTTGAGGTGGATCCTCAAGTTCTTCTTCACTTGGAAGCTCCTCCTCCATCCTAGCATGATCCTTGGCATCAAGATGATTAGTAGAATTATCATCCAAATCAAAAGCATGTCCTTCATCAAAAATAACATCCCTACTCACTATCACCTTGCTAGTGATGGGATTGAAGACTCTATAACCTTTGCTATTCGCACCATATCCCACAAAGATGCCTTTGATGGATGTTGCATCATCCTTCCTTCTCTTGTCCAAGGATTGGTGTACATAGTAAGTGGATCCAAAAACTTTGAGACCTTTGAGATTGGGCTTCTCTCCAAATAGAGCTTCAAATGGTGTGATTCCTCCAATGGCTTGGTTTGGCAATCTATTGCACAAATAGTTAGCACAAGTTATTGCTTCGCCCCAAAATGGTTTGGATAGAGAAGCATCTAGCCTTAAGGCCTTAGCACACTCACAAAGAGATCTATTTCTTCTCTCACTCACTCCATTTTATTGAGGGGTGTATGAACATGACAACTCCCTCTTTATGCCATTAGAACTACAAAAGTCAATCAACTTATTGGAGATATATTCACCTCCATTATCACTCCTTAATACCTTAATCTTGGTACTAAGTTGATTTTCTACCAAAGTCTTGAACTTTACAAAAGAATCAAACACCATTGATTTGCTAGACAAGAGGTACATCCAACAAAATCTAGAATAGTCATCAATGAAGATTACATAGTACTTGGCACCACCATTAGACTCATGTGAGAAACTATGAACATCCGAATGGATGAGTTCAAGAGGAGAGTTTGATCTTGATGTAGATCTTGAGAAGGGTAGTTTGTGAGCCTTTGAGAGGCTGCATGCTTCACATCTCTTCCCACACTTTGACAAATGCTTGGGGAGTCCAACTGCAAGCTCCTTTGTAGCCATAGATTCCATGGCTTTGTAGTTGGGGTGGCCCAACCTTTTGTGCCACAGTTCCACCTTTGATAGCTCCACCTTTGCCAAATTAACACTCTCCACTGCAATATTAGCATCAAGCTTAAACAATCTACCTTGCTTAAAGCCTTTGGCTATACATTCATCATTTTCTAAGGATGGAACAAACTCCATGCTTAAATTGTACATCTAGGCCGTTATCCATTAACTGGCCAACACTAAGCAAATTCTTGGTTAACTTAGGAACATAAAGAACATTATCTAGATTCATCCTTTTGGATGATCCCACATACAAGGGAATTGTTCCTATTCCACTTATCTTACATTCTTGACTACTTGCAGTATAGATTGATCTATGTAAGTCATTGTAAGAAAGTAAGGTGGAGAATACGTCCTTTTGATATGTCATGTGGGAACTTGCCCCACTATCAATCCACCAAGAATCATTGGTGTTGCTCTTGGATGATGGTGGTTTGTTGGAAACCATCAAGGATGACTCTTTATCCTCCTCTTCCTCCTGATGTGCAATGTTGCTTTGTTTGCTCTCTTGTGCCTTCTTCTTCTTGAGACATTCTGATGCAAAATGTCCTTTCTTTCCACAGAAAAAACATTTGTACTTGGACTTGTCTTTGATCTTGCCCTTTGAGCTTGAAGCCTCATCCTCCTCCTTGGTCTCCTTGAAGTGCTTCTTCTTGCCATTGGTCTTCTTCTTGCTTTTGAATGAGAAATTAGCTTTCTCATCACCATCCTGCAGAGAAATAGCATTCATTCTTGCATTGGTATGCAACATCCTACACTCTTCAACTACTAATACACTGTGTAGCTTTTCTATAGTAGGCAAAGTGTCTTGGATTGCAAAGCTTTGGACCAAATTTGTAAAGCCACTCCCTAGACCATTTAGGACAATCTGAACAAGCTCACTATCTTGAATCTTCTCTCCAATGGAAGCTAACTCCCTATTAAGAGACTTGATTCTTAGCACATAATCTTGTGCACTCTCATCACTCCTCTTCATGCTTTGTAGAATCTGATTCCTAAGCATGATTACCCTCGAAGTGTTACTAGACTCATAGATAGATTTTAAAGATTCCCAAGCCTCTTTAGCACTCTTACATGATGATACTTCCCTTAAAAGTTCATTGCTTACATTCATCTTAATACAGTGAAGTGCAAGCCTAGACCTCTTCTTGTATCTCACTAATTCCTGTGCACCTAGAGGTTCATCTTCATCATCTATTAGAAACTCATATAGATCCTGGAGCACCATTAGTGACTCCATCCTCACTTTCCAAATAGCATAATTGGTAGAATTTAACCTCTCACTAGCTTCTAGAAGGTAGGCTCCCACTGATCCCATCTTACTAGCAAGATTCTACACACAAGATATAGATTTGTTTGTACCTGAAACTCACAAAGGTTTCTAACTTGCAGTGTTTCACTCAAATGTTGACTTCTAATCCAACAAATGGATTTGTAATCACAGTTCTATCACTCCCTCACAAGCTGGAATGAAGATGAGATGAGATGAAAACTACACTCAAGCAAATCTTGCCATTCTTGGCTATTCTTGGACAAAACTGACTCTCTCTCTCTCTCTCTCTCATTCACTTTGATGTACTTTCAAGACCTGGTTTCCACTTTAAGAAGGTCTAAAATCAGCCTAGATTAATTAGTTTTCATGAAACAAATTCAAAAACTAATCATGGCAAGTGATTCTTGGTAGCTTATTCTAGGATTTGCACCAAAAATTACATCAAACTGACACCAGATGAATTTTCTATGATCCAATGAATATGGGTTATTAATGCTGGTTCAGAGATGCCCACAAATGTGAACAGTACGGATTTTGATCCTGAAAAAGTTTGGGATCAAATCCCCTCACCAAAAACCTGGATACTAGCTCGCCCTTCCAATACTAGCTTTTTGCACCAAAACCTACTAAAACTGGATTAGATTCAAACCACAGATCAATGGCCTTGTACTTGCTCTGATACCATGTGAAAAGATAGTACTAAGGACCATAAATGGATCTTTGAATGATCCACAAGGTGATTGTATGCTTGTTAAACAATCTATCAGAAACTAGTCATCAAAAAACAAGATCTAGTTTAAGCAGCTTGATAG
>MU834524.1:0-46380 GCA_029204225.1 Diphasiastrum complanatum | reverse complement strand
CCATAGGGAGTGTTGATGTGGACGAGGGGGTTGCAAATTCTGTCACGTTCGCTTTATAAGGAAGTGGCTTTCTCTCACTTCGCAAATTTGAGAAGTGGCTGGGAACGTTCCTCGTTCAAAGAAGACGACCTTCTACAATTTGTCCCTCTCTTTGGAGTGTTGCGAAAAAAGCGAAGGGTGCCCTAAAATGGTTGAACCTTGAAGCTGTTGCAAAATAGTCTAAATTGTTGAACTATGCTAGTTTTGTATTTCAGGAAAATGCAAAAAGACGACACTATTGAAAACATAGCTCATTTCTACAGATTGTCGCGACACTTAGAGTATTTTTGCAAATTGTCGCGAAAGTAATGTATATTTGCAGACTTGTTCTGAATGCTAATTTTGTGGAAGTCTCTTAAACATGGGCCAAGTCTTCAATGATTTCAAGTTATTCAACTTAACATCCGAACTTGAAATTATGATAGGATTTGGTTACCTTTGCTGGAGATCAGCTGGAAGCCCGTTGTAGACATTCTTCAAAATAAATTGGATGTCTAAGTTTGTGATTCCCGTACATGAGCAGACGTAGAACCAAAGTTGGTTCACCTGACCCTAGATCAATGATCAATAAACATGCAGAAGAATCATGAAATAAAAATTAGTCATTCACCAAGGAGACAACTGTGGGCTTAATTTCCAACAAGCATCACACATAGAAAGGTAACCATTTTGAATGAATCAAGCTCCTACTTGGGTACCACGCTAAATAAGAAAGAATTATGTCAGGAATGAGACATTTGAAAGTTTGTAGTTGAAAACTCATGGGTGGGTGGAGACTAGATTACACATCGAGGGTGAATACATGAGATCTCCATCACCTTACATTGTGGTCATGATTTCAAATGGGTTGTTCATTAGTGGTATGAATTTGAGATTCTCAAATGGAATGAGTATAACCTCGATGATGTAGAGGGAAGAGATGTAGTGGGACTGGATTGTAGGGTGTAGCAATGGTGGTGAGCAGCCCTCTGCCTATAAAAAAGGATTAGTTCCACAAGGATAGAGCTCTAACTATATTAAGTTGGCTACTTTACTTGCTTTTTAACCACATTCACATAAATAATAACCCCAAACTATCCTATCATCAACCTAACACTAACGACACTTTCCATGAGTAGAGATAAAGGGTAAATAAGAGAGATAGATTAGAGGGAGGTAGCTCACAAACACTTGCTTTTAATCTAATGGAGAAACTTTAACAATCATGAACAATGAAATGGTAAAACATACGCAAAATAGAAAACTTCAAGCAAAAAGCAATAGACACAAAACAAACTCATGAGAATGCTTAGATTCACCAAAATGGTAGAGTTTCCTCCTCTCAATTAGCATGTGAAATAAAATACAAGAGGTGCCTTTTTATATTTGGAGAGGCCCTTGCCCCTTAGTTTCTATTGGCTACTTCAAGAAAGGGAGGATTGAAATCATAACCCTTCAAAAGAAACACACTTCAATCTATGGTGCCACAACGAAGCACACCCCCACCTACCAACATTTTGACTTTGACTACTAATTAGAACTTAACAAAACTTATTTTACTTAGATTTTGAGCCCTTTTACATTATTTGGATTACATGCCCAAGTCTAGTTTATTTAAAATACAATATCTTACAAGTGCTCATTGGGCTATGGGCTTACACACCGCAGGATGCCATGGCCCTCGCAACTTATTTTCTACTTTCAGCTATTTTTATTTATTTATAGAAAATACCCTCAACATAGAGACACAGTCTACCTTGTACGATGTTGTATTGCTCCCACTTTTCGAAAGACACTAGGTTGGTCAAATTTGTTTTGTGCAAAAATCAAAACCTTTTAGTCAAATATTGCCATTTATCTTTATAACAAAAATTTGGTGTCCAATTGTGTAATAAATATGTCTTATGATCATATGTACATTTGCGTTTATCTATTTCTAGCATTGTGGTCTATTCTATACACATTGCTTGTTATTGCATCACAAACAATAATACAAATTGCATCATGAACAATATATGAGCAGAACACCTGGTGAATATTACCATCTTAGAAGACAAAATACATAGTCGTATGATACAACAAAGATTTTAACAATATACAACAAAAATTTTCTGCATGCTTATGTGACTACTATTTCTTTGCCGACAGTGCAAAATTAAATTCAGAACAACAACAACCTTCAACATATCTGAGATCTACTATGAGCTAGAATCTTGTAACTTTCAGATGTAAAACAAATTAACACGTCTGATTGCTGATAACGTAGAAGTCAGTGACTTCCGTTCTACTACCTTCTTGACGTGTCGTAGACAACCATGGAAGGTGTAGCCATTATCATTGTGGAACACGAATCAATGCCTCTGATAACTGACAACGCATGAGTCAATGAAATCTATTCTACTACCTTCTCGAGGTGTCATAAACAACCATGGAAGGCGTAGATGTTATCGCTATCGAAGTATGATGATTGAAGTGTGTTATCAGAACAAGAAAGAGTGACTAAAATTAGATATTCAAGACACAATAATGTGCAAGAAAATCCTATCTTATGCTTCAATTAAATGCGCTGAGTACAATAATTTTTTACGAATCTGATATGTAGTATAAGCTAGAATACAGATCACTACAATGTCTGCACCAAGAAAAAAGCCTAGTTCATCGCATGAGAGAAAGAGAGAGATAGAGAGAGAATGTAGGTTGTTATGGAGAAAACACATTTCAGAGCTTTTCATTGGTCCACGTGTGATTAGGGTTTTGATCAACGATGTGTGTTTGATGGACACGTATCTTCAACTTATCCCACAAAAAACTACTGTCTTTTTTTATTGCAATGCTATATATACTACGAGTGTTTTGGAATTTTGCAAAGCGTGACCTTGAAGATGAAAAGCGTGACAAGTTAGGGTTTCTAGATTCGGAGAGGTGAAATAGCGATAGCAGCCAGAGAGAGAGAGAGAGAGAGAGAGAGAGAGAGAGAGAGAGAGAGAGAGAGAGAGAGAGAGAGCAACAGATCTGGTAAGTAGCCAACTGAGTGTGTGGGCTCCTTGTATCTTGAGAGCACTGCCCACTTTGGCCCAGCTCCACCACAACCACACATTTTTTTTTTTAAAATTTGGCTGCCCGGGCGCCTTTTTGCCTGCCCCTATCCTTGCCATGTGGCGCGATAACACTGGGCTGGGGCCAAATCCCAAGACAATGCCTTTAAGGCTCAACGGTCCCAGCTCACAAGTGGCCGATGTTTTGCTGCTCCCACGACGCTAGCATATCGTTTGCTACCTCTTGGTGCCATTGCGCTCTTGCGGGTTAACCACATACATAGTCAAGCAACTTCCAAGATTTGAGTTGTGTCAAATGGCCTTGGCCTGATTCATTGTGGCTTGTTCATGAAGCCTCCCTCTATGCCAACATACCCAATCCCAAAAAGAAAGGAAGGAACTTGTTGTCGGCTAACTATCTGAGAAACCAGGCTCTAGTCGGTCGCTTGTCTGCTTGCTGTGCTCTTATTTAGCTAGCGAAAGCCATGAAGAATACACTGCTGTAGCTGTAGCTCTACTGTTGTTGTTGTTTGAGCTGGTTTCTTCGAGTGTTGATTTCTGGATGCTATGCTTTTGTTTCAGGCAGGCAGAAAGCTGTTCTGATCATGAAGCGGAAGAAGCATTGCTGCATTAGTTAGAGCTCTGCATATATAATAAATTTGTGTCTTTCATACTGGTGAGAAGTAAGAAAAATGGAACGCTTTGCTTGGCTGAATGCGCAACCTTGGATAGCCTCTTGGAAAGGCTGCGGTGAGGAAGCTGCTGCTCATGGGCAGTGCAAAGCCTGTACAGCGGGCCAATTTAGCAGCTGTGAGCTTGTTGCTTGGAGTTTCAATGGGTTTGCTTCATTTCATATCAATGCAAATGATAATGAAGAAGAAGAAGAAGGAGGAGGAGGAGGAGGAGGAGGAGAAGCAGGCGGTGTTTGCAGTTGCAGGATTCAAGAAGCGGAATGTAAAAATCATAGGAAGTGTTGCCACGGTGATGGTGCTGTCTCACCTGATGCACTGCATCTTTTCTTTGCAGTTCAGGCTCCTTATAGAGACCCTGCTCAGCTTGTGAGTTGGCTTATTTTCTAGTGTGATTTCATTGTATTCTTCTAGCCAGATGTAGAAATGCTTTGCGATCTTTGAAATATCTGATTCGAATATGCCTCTAGTAACAAGAAATTTGTTCTTTCAAGTAAGTTATCTAGATTGCTATTATCCAAAGATATTCTGAAACTACATAAGCTTCATAATTCTTTTGTGGCACCTATTGCCTTGCTAATATTCACAGGAGCTTAAAATCGGATTCTCTGAATACCAGCTTGAGCGCCCTTCTCAGCAAACTGGTGTAGTTCAAAGGTATCTACAAGTTTTGGTTGCAAAGTTCAAGATCTGAGAGTTTAGAAAGTCACTAGTGTATGTAAGCAAAAAAAATAACATCTACAGCAGAACATCAATGCAACTATGAATTAAGGCATTCCACAATAAGCAAGAACGAGTGATCTTCAGACACCAAAGCAAAAACGCATAACATTTCTTATCAAATTGATACATATATATACTGCCTGGCCCATACTTGGCCTACACCCCAAAAAGTGCTTCACGGCAGGTCATTCCCCACGTTCCATAATCTTAACCGTTTTGTACCAGCCGCTTAGCAACAATCCCTTCCTCAATTTTAGCCATTTTCTATCTTAATTTCTCCGACACCTAATCCATCTTTAAGGTAGTTAAATCTATCTCTTGGCAATGCTTTGGCCATTACATCTGCTACCATGTCATCAGTGGAGCAATAATTCAGAATCATCTTGTTATTCTGTACCAAATCTGTAACAAAGTGGTACTGAATATCTATGTGTTTGCTCTTTTTATGAAAACCTCCATATTTGCAGATGAAAATACACCCTTGATTATCACTGTACATCTTCATGTTTTCTCCTGTTACTCCTACTTCTGCACTGAAACTGTTGATCCATAGGTACTCTCTTGCTTTATAGCATAATCCCATTAGCTCCGCTTGAGTGGATGAAAGTGCAACCGACTTCTCTTTTGAGCTTCCCCATGTCACGGCTGCATTGCCCATCAGAAACACATATCCACGAGTTGACTTTCTGTCATCTAAGTCACCGGTCTGAGTCCACGATCCCTGTTATATCATGAGTAGCACCATGATAGTGTAGACCATGGTAATGGTTCCTTTAAGATACCTTAAGATTCCCAATGCTCCACACCTGGATTAACTAAGAACTGACTTAATTTGCTTAAAGCCACAAAGATATCTGGTCAAGTGGAGTCATTATTGGATTTGCATTGTCCATTCCATATTTCTTAAGCATGCTTGCAATGTATCTTTCTTGAGTCAGATACATTTCCCTTCTTGCCCCGTTTCTTGGTATATGGATTCCCAGAAAATAGAGTAATTCACCCATATCCTTAATCTCAAACTCAGCCTTCAATTCAATCTTACAGTCATCTAAACTGCTTGCATCTCATGATAATATCATCAACATATATACTATATAGCTATGATCAGAATCTGCAAACCTGTTTTTCTGTAAAAGATGCCGTGATCAGTTCTGCATTTTCTAAAGCCCTTTGCTTTGAGGAACTGCTCCATTCTCTCGTACCAGACTCGAGATGCCTACTTGAGCCCCTACATCGCTTTTTTTTAGCTTGGAGACCTTCTTTGGTTCTTGTTCAAACCCTTCTGGCTGCTTCATGTACACATCTTTATTGAGATTCCCATTCAAGAAAGCTGTCTTCACGTCCAGCTGCATTATTTCCATGTCATTGACTGTAGCCCATGCCAAGAGTATTCTGATGGACCCTATCCTTGCTACCGGCGCAAAGGTCTCCTCGTAATCAAGTCCCTCGACGTGAGCATACCCTTTTGCTACAATTCTGGCCTTGTATCTTTCTATGTTCCCATTCATATCATACTTCAATTTCTAAACCCACTTACATCCGATTGCTTTTCTGTCCTCTGGTAAATGCACTAGTTCCCACACGTTGTTTATTTGAAGTGAGCTCATCTCCTCAGTCATTGCTTGGTGCCACATTTTCCATTCTTCTGCATCCCTAGATGGATGTTCCTTATGAACACCGTCTCATCAAATCGTTTGGGCCCCCTTTTTGTTTGGACGGTCTTCTTTCTTTATCACAGGTCTCACCCTGTTCCATTTTGTCTTGTGTACCTGTATGTGATCATGTTGTGGAGAGCTCCCTTCCACACTTTCTTGCCCTCTACTTTCCTGTTCCTGTTGCTCATCATTGTTGTCTAATATCACAATCGGTTGTTCTGTGATTACAACTGTCTGCATGTGAACGTCCTTGACCTCCTTACGCATTGGACAATCTAATTCCATCTTAGAATCCTCATAAAAAATTATGTCGCTGGCAGTGGCAAGAGTTGTGTTGGCTGGATTATAAACTTTATACCCCTTGGTTCCTTCTAAGTATCCAACAAAAATGCACTGAGTACCTTTTGGGTCTAGTTTCTTTCTTCTTGCTTTAGGTACGTGCACAAAAACCCTACATCCGAAAACTTTGAGATGACTTACATTTGATTTGGCCTTCTTCCATATCACATTTCATGTGGAGTTTTCCCGTTCAGTGCCTTTGTAGGGTGTCATGCCCACGACTGGTCTTGGGTAGCGTGTCCACACTAGAGATCGGTAGACCAACAACCCGTAAGTTAGTTATGACTATAAGGGAATTGGGGTCTTGGAGGGTATAAGTAAACCTATTGGGCTCTCACTAGTGCATGCTTGATTGTGTGATTGGTAGCTACCTGTTGCTAGAGTGATTCCTCATTCCTCATTGAGATTGATCCATAGCTTGGGGGCTAGATCCATTCGATCTAGGTTTGGTTGGGTTGGTTTGTCCACCATCCGTTCCCTTGTTGGTTGCTTGTATTGGCATGTTTAGATAGTATCATGTTTGTAGGACTTTACATTGGTATATCAGAGCCATTCACCATCTCTCGGGACACCATCTCTCTCTCTCTCTCTCTCTCTCTCTCTCGGTTTCTTCCTCCTCGCAACCTGCTGCGCTGGGCGCCGCAATTCGGGCCCGTGTTTCTCTAATATGGGTTTTTGATGAGAGGATCGGGGGGGGGGGGGGGGGGGGGGGGGGGGGGGGTGTGTTAACACTCAGTTAACAATTACTTTTTTTCTAGAAGTTAGCCATGCAAGATAGTTTGGTAATGGGAACGTTTGGAGTGTTATGCTATGTTGTTTTTCTTTTTCTTTTTTAGATGTGACCATGGGCATTTCTAAGTCATTATGGACAACGTAAATATAAGTGCAGTTAATTTTACATCGAATTGTAATAGCTTAAGAATGGTGTTAATTGGATTATGATGGCATTAATGTGGGTATGTCGCGTTTTCAGTTGCTTAAGTCAAAATTGCAGATTTCATTGGTATAATTTTTATAAGCAATTGTCTTGGTAATATACATTATGTAAAGTTACGTTTATTTTGACATTGTCTTATTAACGATAATTATACCCGTAATGAAATTAAATTGAACGAATTTTTTTTTTAATTTTCAGGTTTACTTGGCAATGGACAAAGATAATGTTCCAGTAACGGGGGACACGGAAATCCATTCGGCATCACCAAGAAGTGATGACACGGAAATCCAACCGACATCACCAGACAGTGATGGGGCCCTCAACTCTAATAAATTATTGCACACTTTGAGCAAAGCGGTACTGGAACTTCACCAAAGTAATAAGCAACGCGATAACCAAATGTAGAACCTTTTTAACCAATTACAAGCTATCACCTCAACTAACTTGGGCTACCAACCGGAAGTATTTTCCGGCAATAAGAAATTCAAGCGCCCGAAAGTTGTTGAGGATTGGGTAAATCGTTGGTCAAGCTATTTTAGCTTGCACAACGTCCTAGAGGATAAGCGGATATCCTCAGTTATATTGTTTCGTGAGGGCAAGGCCTCCTCGTGGTGGAGGGAACTTCCCACGAAACCGGTGACTTGGGCTGGATTCCTAGCGGAATTACGTAAGGCTTTCGTCACGATAGACGATTCTGAGTTATATATCCATTTTATTAATTGCAGGATGGGCAACCGAGAATTGGACACTTACGTCCAGGAGTTCTTGGATTCTTTGGCCAAGGTGCCGCTATTTGAAAGGAAGTTGGCACAGTGGCAGTTCATCTCAGGACTGCCAGCCGATTATCAAAACGAGTGTAATCCATTCATTGGAAGATGCTATTCGTGTGGCCAAGGCCTATGATAGCACCGTTGTTGCCTCGCGAAAAAGCGCGCACGGCCAAATGGCCCCGAAGCCCAAAATGGAAAAATCAACAAATAAGCGGGAGAAGCAGTTTTTGACGAGCCGGAAGCAGAGGTGTACCAACAATCTAAGAAGAAAAAGAACAAGAGAAAGCTAGTGGTAAAAGACAAGGCATGGTTAGCGGCACTTAAGCAAAATTTGTGTTTTCTCTGCAATAAACCCGGGCACCATGCTAAGCAGTGCCCCAAAAGAAAGACTAAGTCATCAAGTTTCATGGCAGTGGATTTACCGGCAGGTAAATTGGAAGTCAATTTGTTGAATAATTGTGATTGTACTTGTAATTTTAGTACACTTTTTTTCAAGCCTAGTCAGTTGTTTCGTGTGAGAGGCAATATTTTAGGAAAAGACGTAAATGTACTATTAGATTTTGGAAGTACTCACAATTTTTTGAATGCTCGACTTGTGCAAAAGCTCTGGGTGCCCACCATGGCTAGTGATCACCGATATGTGGTCCATCTTGCCTCGGGGTCGGACACGGAAGTTTGGGATGTAAAAGTTTCAAATTTAGAGCTTCGGATGCAGGATCATGTTGAGCCGCTCGACTTCCACGTCATGAATCTAGATAGATCATAGAACTGATGTAATCTTGGGTTATGAATGGTTTTTCGATAAATTTGATTCACTTTGGTATTTAAAAATAAGTTTGATCACATAGTCTCTATTTCTGGAGAGACTGATGTACTTCCATCGCCGATGATTTGCTCGGCTGAGTTAATAGAAAAACTTCATGATTCTGATTATGAACTCTTTCATTTGGTTTTAAAATCTCGTATGCATTGTGATGTTGGTGATGTGAATATGTTTTCATGTTTTAACACCGAAAGTTCGCATCAGGAGCAACAGTTACTGCAAGATTTAAAACAAGAATTTAGTGAAGTTTTCTTATAGGTTTAGTCAAAAGGAAGAGGAGGAAGTGGCTAGGCACATCGAGGAATATCTTAAGATGGGGCACATCAGACCAAGTAAGTCTCCGTGGGGAGCACCTGTCCTTATCAAGAGTAAGAAAGATGGGGGTTTCTGGTTATGTGTAGATTACAAGGGTCAGAACAAACTTACTATAAAAAATAAATACCTATTGCCCAAGATGGATGATCTCATAGATCGGTTAAATGGAGTTAAATACTTCACGAAAATTGATCTACGTACGGGATACCTTTAGATCAAGATGAAAGATGTATCTAAGACCAGTTTTAGGACCAGGTTTGGCCTCTAGTTTAACCAATGCTCCGACAGCTTTCCAACAAATGATGAACGATTTATTTCGTCCATATTCGGGAAAGTTTGTGGTTGTGTTTTTGGATGATATTTTGATCTACAATAGAACACTCAAAGAGCATGCTAAGCATCTCCGTACTGTCTTACGTATCTTAAGACAAGAGAAGCTTTATGAAAAGGAATCAAAGTACGAATTCTTTGAAAAAGAACTTCTTTACCTTGGTCATAAGATCACCCCTCTTTTGGGATCAAGATTGCCGAGGAAAAGGTGAAGATGGTAGTGGAATGGCCAGTCCCTTAAACGGTTCGTGAATTTAATTCATTCTTAAGTTTCACTGTGTTTTTACGTAGATTTGCAGAGGAGTACTCAAAGATTGATGCGCCTCTCAACAATATTTTGAAAGGAGTGAAAAGTCGCAAAGGTAGACCAAGTCCTCAGAAAAGGTGGAATGAGAAGTTAGATGACAGTTTTCGGAAACTCAAGCTTCTGATTGTCTCAGCTCCAGTCTTGAAGATAGCGGATCCAGATTTGCCGTTCGTCATTAACATTAACGCGAGTGATACGACTATTGGAGTTGCTCTCTTACAGGAAGGCCAGCCCGTTGCCTTTGAAGGCAAAAAACTAACCGATGCGCACGTTAGATATACCACGTAGGAAAAAGAGCTTTTTGCAGTGATCCATGCTTTGAAATCATGGAGACATTACCTGTATGGTAATAAGTTCGTGGTTAACACGGATCACCAAGCTTTAAAGTATTTCTATAATCAGAACGATTTGAGAGGTCGTAAGGCCAGATGGGCAGAACTCATGCAAGAATTTGACTTTGAAGTGCGGTATATCAAAGGCACCTCTAATCAGGTGGTTGATGCACTTAGTCGAGAATTTGACTTTGAAGTGCGGTATATCAAAGGCACCTCTAAACAGGTGGCTGATGCACTTAGACGAATTGGTGAAGTGAACGAACTTTCCTTCACTGAGATCAGTACAGACTTTTATCTCTCCCTAAGAGGTCTTTATGAGAAAGACCCACATTTTGGACCAATCTGGAATAGGGTTTTGGCAGTTTCATCAAGTGAGACTGATGTTCATGGTGATCTGTCTGGGGGAAAGGATAAAAAGGGTGCTGATGACTTCTCTATCCTTAATGGACTTTTGTTCAGGAAAGGGAAGGTTTGTGTGCCTGATGTGGATGTTGTTAAAAATAAAATTCTTTATGAATGTCATGACTCACCATGCACAGGACATCCCGACATACATCGTATATTAGATTTGGTTCGAAAGGACTTTTATTGGCCAAAACTCAAGCCCTTTGTAAATCTTATGTGGTCAAGTGTGATCAATGCCAGTTGAATAAGGCTGAACGCCATAAGGCTGGTGGATTGTTGCGTCCATCGGATATCCTGGATAAGAGATGGGATAGTATTTCCATGGATTTCGTGGTTGGGTTACCGCGGGCGGATAAACAGCATGATGCAATTTGGGTTGTGGTCGACCGTCTTACCAAATTGGCTACGTTTATTCCGGTAAAGACCACCACGAAGGCTTCTGATTTAGCTCAGACATTTATAGAGCATCTGTTTAGACTTTATGGATTACCAAGTGATATTGTGAGCGATCGCGATCCGAAGTTCACCGGTCACTTTTGGTCGGCTGTGTTTGCTAAACTAGAGACGACTCTGAGCTTGGGTTTTTCTGATCATCCTGAGACGGATGGACAGACAGAAAGAACAAATTAAACGATGGACCAAATGCTACGAGCATATGTTTTCCAGCAGCAATTTAATTGGGAGAAGTATCTTCCATTGATCGAGTTTGCCTATAATAGTAGTAAGCATTTGGCTACCGGTTATAGCCCATTTATGCTTATGTACGGTTTTGAGCCTAGGTCACCCATTGCAGTAGAGACTCGAATGATCAAGTTTCTACCGAGCATCTGGTGCGATGGAAGGGACGCACAGACGATGATGATTCCTGGGAACAGGAAGGAAGCTTAAGGAGGAACTTCCCCAGTTTTAAGTTCTGAGGACAAAACTTGAATAAGGGGGGAAGAATGTCATGCCCACGACTGGTCTCGGGTAGCGTGTCCACGCTAGAGATCGGTAGACCAACAACCCGTAAGCTAGCTATGACTATAAGGGAATTGGGGCCCTTATGTGTATAAGGTCATAATTAATGGTTGTAGGCCTAAACTCATGATGGTGGATTTATATGGGTCTATCAGTGAGTCATTGGGGAACTGAATGACGTGGCCCAGATAGGCTGCAGAGGTGTCCAGTGAGGTGTCACAGTGCACTACTAGTGGTGCATGGGGCTTGGAGGGTATAAGTATACCTGTTGGGCTCTCACTAGTGCATGCTTGATTGTGTGATTGGTAGCTACATGCTGCTAGAGTGATTCCGCATTCCTCATTGAGATTGATCCATAGCTTGGGGGCTAGATTCGTTCGATCTAGGTTTGGTTGGGTTGGTTTGTCCACCATCCGTTCCCTTGTTGGTTGCTTTTATTGGCATTGTTAGATAGTATCCTGTGTGTAGGACTTTACATAGGGGATCAATTGATCACATATCCTGCCGTCGCCACTGCTTCTGCCCATAAAATTTTTGGCGGATCTCCTTCCTGCAACATGCATCGCACCATCTCTATGATAGTCCTATTCTTTCTTTCAGCGATCCCGTTCTGCTGTGGACTGTATGGGACTGTAAACTCTCTGACAATTCCCTATTCCGAGCAAAAATTGTCAAACTGCTTGTTCCTATACTCCCCCACATTATCACTCCTGAGCTTCTTAACTCTTTTCCCCAGTTCATTTTCAGCCATCTGTTTGAATGCCTTGAAGCTTTCCAATGCTTGACTCTTTTGCTTTAGCGTCCAAATTCTGATTCTCATTTTATAATCATCAATGTACGTGATGACATACTTGGAACCATGAATGGATGCACCCCCATGGGACCACAAAGGTCTGTGTGTACAAGCTCAACCGGTTCAGACGTCCTTTCTTCTGTCACTTTTGGGAAAGGCTCTCTGTGCTGCTTACCATATATGCAAACATCACATTTGTCTATGCTTTGGTCTGGGTTGTAATCAAGCCCTCTAAGCATGCCTTCTTTAGCAAGCTTTTGCAAACCTCTTGCTCCAAGGTGTCCCAGTCTCCTGTGCCATAGATTGGCATGCTACTGCCCTTTCTTCTCCTTTCCTGTGAGCATTTCATATGTAATGAAGGCTGCTTGATTGTATGTCATATGTGAGGTTGCTGCAGAGTCTAAATACCAGTAGGGGTCCTCTGCACAATACTTGCTTGTGAAATTGTTTTTGACAGCTACTGTCTCTGTACTTCTCCCAGAGGAATACTCGCTGGAGATGTGGCTTTCTTGTGCCATCATAGCAAAGGCATCTCCCTTCTCAGTCTCTTCTTCCACGATGTTTGCTTGATCTGCATCTTTCTTTTTTAGATCCTCGTTGTTGCAGTCCTTGGCAAAATGCCCTGCTTTGTCACAATAGAAGCACCTTTTCTCGGGCCTGTCTGGCCAGTTCTTTTTCTTGGTTTCTTTCCAAGGTTGGCTTGCATGTCCCCTGTCAGCAGTTTCCAATTGTTTGCCAAATTTGAAGCTCATCTTCTTGACTCCACTAAGCAAGGCTACCTCATCCTGAGGGGGATTCATTTTTCGGCGTGCTTCTTCTTGTAAAAGTCTTCTGGTGATGAGGTCCATACTCATCTCACCTTCATATCCATCTAGCAGCATCACTAGAGGGTCGTAACTGGCTGGCAAGCTTGTAATGAGCGTGTAAATTAGTTGTTGCTTGTCCAAAACCGCTCCTGCTTCCTCCAACTGACGTTCTAGGGTCTTAATCTTCTCAATGTGTTTCCTGATGGATTCTCCTTCTTTCATTTTTATGCTTGTCAGCTGCCTCTGAAGCATAAAGTATGCTTGAGAATCCCCTTGACTGATAGCTTTGCTGTAAGGCATCCCACACTCCCTTTGAAGTTTCCTGGTCCCTGACCAGAGAAACAGCTGCATCTCCAAGCGATGTGCACATTATCATATGTGCTTTAGCATCCTTGTGAGCTATGAGTTCCGCCCGCATGCTGCTCCTTGGCACTCCCTCGTTATCACGATCGAAAACTTCTGTCCCTGCAACCACGCCCCCAGAGGCCCTTCTCCTTCAGCACTATCTGCATTTTCCAGCTCCAAGATGCGTAGTTTTCCTTCTAACCTGTCTATCATCCTGATCTCCATCGGCAGTTCACACGAGCTAGGTTGTGTCAGAGAGACAAAGATCAAATGCAATTAATTCTTTATTGCACGATTGCCTAGTTTGCACGTAGGCCCATAACCAATGTAAGCAAAAAAAAAAAAAAAATAACATCTACAGCAGAACATCAATGCAACTATGAATAAAGGCATTCCACAATAAGCAAGAACGAGTGATCTTCAGACACCAAAGCAAAAAACGCATAAGATTTCTTATCAAATTGATACATATATGTACTGCCTGGTCCATACTTGGCCTACACCCCAAAAAGTGCTTCACGGCAAGTCATTCCCCATGTTCCATAACCGTTTTGTACCTAAAGTGGATTCGTTTTATGGCTTGAATTGACACTTGGTGCTCAGCTGTACGGTGTGGCTGACATCATGCAACTAACAGATGTCACCACCTCAGCCGCTTAGCACCAACAGTGTAGCCAGTGCAGAAAAATTATAGAATTTTCCAGAGAGTATACATTGTGCTCACTTAATGGATTCCTAAGCTGGCTAGTTTTTTCACCGCACAGATACTCTGATCTTATGATGCAGCAGATCAAGATCATGGCTTTATAAGCATTTAAACTATGTGTAAACCTGATTTACAAACACTCCTTCACACAGTTTTCCAGCTCAACCACTTGGGAGGGCTTTGATCCAACAAATTCCCTTCTATAAGCATCATGATGTCAATGGAATTGCTGAAATACTTCTTCTGAATTTGGGGTCCTAGAAAGGTTCTATTCATAAGCATGTACTTGCGATCTTCCAGCAGACAGCTGGCATTCATTCAACACTAGAATCAGAAGTGGACTTTCTGCTTTTAACCCATGTAAGCATTCTCTTTGAATATACGTTAAACCATAGTTGCAGCGAATCACGATTCGCCAGCTTCGTGATTTGGGAATCGCAATTCTGCGAATCGCGATTCGCTGCAGCGAATCGTGGACAGAATCGTTAAAAAAAAAAACCAGAAACCCAAATGTCGGCCTCCTCGCGCACAGAACCGCGCCAGCAGTGGAGGAGGCAAATTTTTTTTCTGAGAGCTGTGGGCGTCCAATCTTCGCAAGTGAATACTTGGCAGGCATCTACTCGACGATACGGAGTTGGTGTGCACGGTGCCGGGTGGGTCTGAGCTTCGTGGAGAGCGAAATGACCAATTTTTGATATTTGGTAAGTGTAGGCTTGATTTTTTGCAATTGTTGACATTGAGCTGTAGGCAACCAAATCGAGCGTAGTTTGGCTCTAGACCACCTTTCTTCACGCCCACAGTGAATCCTACAGTGTCAGTTTCAGCCGTTACGACATGCCTAGCGAGATTTGAACACCACATTCCAAATGCTTGTGTATTTTGGCCATTTTCACAGAATGGCTTGTTGGAAACCGAGTGAGGTGATGTCTGAGCCTAGAATGCATTTCCACATGCTTGCACAGACTCCTATGACCGCCGTTCCGCCCATCTACGTCCGTATCACAAATTTCAATTTTCATGCCCTGATTCCATACTTTTTAGGGTTTAGGCGTGGACCATCGTGCAAACATCTGGTAGGGGCGCGGTTTAGGCCCACACTGCACTCCTTTATGCCTGCACGGACTCTGACGCTAACGTTAGTCGCCTGTTATCCCTCATACATAAATTATTCTATCCCACGCCCTAATCTCATGTTCTTCTTTGGCACTTGATATAATGTGTGAACTGGAATCGTTCTGATGTATGCTCTGGTATTTTGAGCTCTATTTGAGCTCGGTAATGTTGTTCAATGCAATGTATTTTTTTTCTACTGAACGTTTGCCTGATTATTTGTTGTTTGCAGGTTTAGGGTCGCGTTGATACGATGCCAGTGCGGGACCGAGGCCTTTGGGCCGAGGTTGAGCTTACCGATGGGGATGTGGGCACACACCATGGCTCAGGTACCCGCAGATGGAGATGCTTGCATTGCGGTGGTCACTTCATGGGATCACTCACCAGGGTTAGGGCTCACTTGCTACGGGTCAGAGGGCCAGATGGGCGGACATTGGGCATATCTGATTGCCCCAGGATTTCTGATGAGGATCTGCAGAGGTTGTCTACCATGTACGGGCCCGGTACTGCATCACAGGGTTCTAGACAGGGACAGGCAGCAGGAGCAGCTACAGGTAGGCATGCAGGAGGGCTCACAGGCAGACAGGCAGGGCCTACCATGGATATTGGGCCCAGTACATCACGGGCAGGGCATGGTACAGCTGCAGGGCGTAGTACATCATGGGTTGGGCATGGTACAGGTGCAGGGCCCAGTACATCACGGGCAGAGCGTGGTACAGCTGCAGGGCCCAGTACAACACGGGCAAAGCATGGTTCAGGTGTAGGGCCTAGTACAACACCTTCAGTTCCATCCGCAGCAGCAGCAGGACCATCAGATGAGCATGTTGGTTCAGCAGTAGCGGGTGCTTCTCGACCCTCCTCCTCGGCAGCAGATGCACCACATGCTTCGGCAGATGTTGCCAGAGAGAGTGACACACCCACGGATCAGCCATCCGTTGGGCATGCTAGACCACGAGCACCATATACACAGCAGAGAGGGGTTAGGCCCAGGCAGCAGACCCTTGATCGATGCGGTTGGCAGAGAGAGCAGCAGGCCCGTTGCACTCGACTGTGTGGCTAGTTCTTTTACGAGTGCGGCATTGCCTTTGCTGTTGCTGACACTTGGGTGTTCAGGGAGTTTTGTGCATAGATGGCGGCCGTGGATGCTACATGGACACCTCCTAGGTGAGAGGCACTATGAGGCAAGTTGCTTCGTCAGGAGGAGGAGACCATCACGCGGGAGTTGAGTTCCATTCGCTCAGCTTGGTAGCAGTAAGTAACTTGTCTTTGTAATCTCTTTGCATGTGTTTAGGATTTACTGGTGCCGCAATTTTTGCATGTAGCTAATGGGTGTTTTGCGAAAGGTATGGATGCACGCTATTGAGTGATGGATGGACCGACATTCGTCGGCGATCCGTCATCAATGTCTTGGTTTCTTGCCCGCTTGGCACAGTATTCCTACGTGGCATGGATGCCACTCGAGGTGGTGACGCCATCACAGCCGATTTCATATGGGAGGTTATTTGAGATGTTATTGCTGACATCAGAGTTGAGCACGTGGTTCAGGTTGCCACCGACAATGCCTCAAACTGCAAGCAGATGGGCGAGATTATAATGAGGGAGCACCCCAACATTGTGTGGACACCCTGTGCTGCACATTACTTAGACTTGCTCATCCATGACCTGTGTGCGCTTCCATGGATCAGAGAGGTATAGTTTGTTCTATTTGCTATGCTTTCTTCCTTCGATGCTGCTAACCACATCTCAACTACTGTCTAAACTTTTTTACTGGGTGTTTGTGTTGCAGATCACTTCTACGGCTGTTACATACCTATGTAACTAGCAGTACTTCAGACCCCTAATAGTCCATTTAGTGTTGGGGGCTAAATGGCAAGGTACCCTTAGGATTAGGGGTATGTGCCCTTGGATAAGGGTAGGCAAGTGACTATACCTTAGTTGGAAGTATGGAGTCACGTGACCCTTGGATAAGGGGTACCCTTAGTATTAAG
Source organism: Diphasiastrum complanatum (assembly GCA_029204225.1). Taxonomy (NCBI): domain Eukaryota; kingdom Viridiplantae; phylum Streptophyta; class Lycopodiopsida; order Lycopodiales; family Lycopodiaceae; genus Diphasiastrum; species Diphasiastrum complanatum. Next base: position 28,991 of record MU834524.1, on the reverse strand, counting down.
GGTAGGTGCCTTAGATTAAGGTACTAGTGTCCTTGGTAAAGGGCAGGTAGGTGTCTATGCCTTGGATGGAGGTATGGAACCTAGTGAGGTGTTAGAAAGTCATTGGATGACTATTTTTTCTAAACCTTGGGCCTCAACCTTGAACCATATCACTTTATTGGTCTAGGACCAAAGTATACTTGCACAACTTGGGCAATGGGACCTAGTAGGAGGGCGCCCTTCTAAAGTGTCCATTGAGTTCCCAACTCCCACAAGAAAGGCATTCGAAGAGTCATAGGTTATGGAAGGAGTCTCTTGACATTCCATAAGCCTATGGAGGCTCTTGGAGATTCTTTAACTCCCCTAAGCTTCTCTCTCTCTCTCTCTCATTGGATGAGCATGGAACTCCATAGTGCATTGGAGGGGTCCATAGGCCATCTATATGAGGGTAGTAGGGCGCCCATTGGGAGGGGGAGATCTCTCTTGTTTGCTTGGCTTATGCTCTAGTGTTGCTACTAGTGTGTAGAGTGCTTCCTTGTGGTAGTATGCTTGAGGTGTGGATCTTGCTTATGGTATGGGACATAAGTAGGGTTTGGATCTTGAGTATGCTATGGAGTGTTGTGGTATGCTTGTGATTTGTTTATGGTTAGCAAGGGGGTGCTAGATAGGTCTTGCTTGGAGCTTGGATCTAGCTATGGTTGGGTGGTGAATACTTGAGGCCAGCTTGTTATCTATCTTTGTGTTTAAAGAGTAGGGACACAGGTGGAGGAGAGATCCTTGGAGGCTTGCAGATCCTTACTTGTAGGTGGAGGCATCTTAGCTTGGAGTTGGGGAGCATCTTGAAGCTTGCAGGTTGCTTGGAGGACATTTGGAGGCTCTACCTTGGATTTGGAGGACATCCTCACCTCTACTTGTAAAAACGGCCATGCGTCTGGTCACTTTTGTCACCAGGAAGAGGCGTGTGTTGGCCCTGTTCCGCACCTTCTCCACCCTAAACCTGAAGAAGACCGCACCCACGCGCTTTGCGTTTCACTTCTTGGTGCTAGAGCGATTGGTGGTGGTGAAGGATGCATTGCGGTGGATGGTTTCCAGCGTGGCCTTCCGGGACTTTACAGACCTCCCCCATTCGGCATTTTTCCAGTCCACTGTGTACGGCGACGAGTTCTGGAGAGCTGCTGAGGAGATTAGTGGGATCCTACTACCCATTTACAGAGTGCTGCACCTGGTAGACCGTGAGGGGTGCACCCTCGGTCTCATTTACGAGTTCATGGACCGCATCGGCGAGGGAATTCTGTTGTCAGCCTTGGACGAGCACATGTATGACTCTTCAGTGTCTAGTTTGTTGTTTCTCACTCGAGTCTAATGTGTTTCTTTTATGCTATGGTTTAGTGATTGTTGTAATTTGTCTGCTGCAGGAGGCGCGAGATCTCACGCATTTGGGAGGCCAGATGGGACTACTTCCACCGACCCATCCACGCCGTAGCCCACATGTTGCACCCCTTGTGGCGCTCTACACGAGAGAGGGATGATCCGGAGCTGCACCGAGGATGGGTGGAGTACACAGAGCGCGTATGGCCCGGACTAGGTACGTGTGAGAAATCGGTTGGTAGCAATGTTACTGCAGTATTGTACTCATTGGTAGTGTCTGAATTTGAGGGGTCTTACATGTGCCATGTTTTTCCTTTTGCCAACAGGTCCGATGCTGGCCAACATTGCAAGCCAGCTGCTCGCATTTGAGCGCTTCCAGTTTCCTTTCAATGGAGAGCAGAGTCGGCGGAGGGTGGATCAGCTGAGGCCCGTTACATGGTGGTGCATCCTCGGGCGCGGCACAGGTGACTTGAGGCGATTGGCTGAGAGAGTCCTTGCACAGGACTGTTCTGCAGGAGCTTGTGAGTGGAATTGGAGCACCTGGGCCTTGTATCACACGCAGAAGAGGAACAGGTTGTCCATCGAGCAGTGTAGGCGGTTGGTGTTTGTGAACACCAACGGCCGTATGCTGAGGTGCACACGAGGAGAGGGTCAGATGCTCGAGGTGAGTCACATCATCACCCCTTTTTTCTTGGTATGCTTTGATGAATTGATTTGCTTTCAAAATATTCAGTGAGTTGCACAATACCTGCCTGATAACAATGTATTGTTTCTGGTTGCAGGTGGACCCTGACACTTGCTTGGTGGATTCGATAGCTGCTGCTCCTCGGGCACCACCCACACAGGAGGAGATGGATGATGAGATCCATAGAGAGCTCTACAGACAGGCACAGGCTGATGCACGGGCTTTACGGCGGCAGAGGAGGACAGAGAGGCAGAGGGAGAGGGCTGAGGAGGGAGATGACGAGGTCTCGGAGGGTGGAGAGATGCTCGGGGTAGACTATGTGGAGGAGGAGGAGTGGGTTGAGGGAGATATAGAGGAGGACGAGGAGATGTGGGCGGAGGCACAGGGGGATGACCTGGCTGACCTGCTGGTGGACCCTGATGTAGAGACAGAGGAGCCAACCATTCCTGCACGTAGGCCTAGGGGGAGACCTAGAGGTTCTAGGAGGGGGGGGCTGAGTACTCTTTCTGTAGATAGGAGTGGAGCATCATAGTCAGCCGTCGGCCAGGCATCATCACAGTGGGTAGGGCCATCCCAGGGCGTAGGGTCACAGCCACTTGACACACAGGCACGACGGAGTAGACACAGGGTTGGGGGCAGCCGGATGGGGGCCAGAGGAGGGGAGAGAGGCAGAGGCAGAGGCAGAGGTAGAGGCAGGGGGAGGGGGGTGGTCCAGAGCCAGGGCACGCAACAGGGATCCAGAGCACGCAGAAGAGCCAGGGCCACACCACGGCATATGGCTCCCTCCAGTTCCGATTCATCTGCGGACCCATGGGACCTGCAGTCCACAGATTCGGATGATTTATCCTACCATGACTCTGACGAGCCTTAGTTATATAGTTTTCATTACGTTCATGGAACATCATTGTACCCCTTTTTGGTACCATGTGGCCCGATATTATATATTATGATGATCCTATTCACAACATTGTCGTGATTCAGTATTGTTCTTTGTGGTTTTAGTTCAGTAACTTCGGTTTTATGGTTTATGATTTATGGTGAGAGAGAGAGAGAGAGAGAGAGAGAGAGAGAGAGAGAGAGAGAGAGAGAGAGAGAGAGAGAGAGAGAGAGAGAGAGAGAGAGAGAGTATGGTTGTTTTGTCAAAAATTGTTTCATTTAAGGCTAAAGTTCAGAATGATTCAGCTAGGTTTTTGTTCAGCATGGTTTTAGTTCCGTTTGTTGTGAATCGTGATCAGAGAGAGAGATAGAGAGAGGGAGAATCAGAGAAAGGGAGATTCCTACTATGTTCACTGGGAATGCCCCAATGTGTTCTCTTTTTTTTATATGGGATGCAGCTTTAGCGTAAAGGGACCATCCTGCACTTGAAACAGTCGGCAAACTACACAATCATATTCCCCTCGATCATAGTTTTCATCTGATACCCATATTGCACAAAAAAATTTCAAAAAAAAAAAAAAAATCGATTCTACACGATTCTGGAAAAATCCCGAATCGCGAATCGGGATCGCGATTCTGATCGCGATTTGCGAATTGCGCTGCAACTATGCTTTAAACAGAGATTATAATGTCTCGTTCAATATGTAATATTTTCTTGGGAACATTTCCACCTTAATCATGCAAAAAACATAGATTACAATGAAATGAGGTGCAACGCAATTCTTTTACTATCTTTTGACGCTAAAGTTGTCAGGAAATGCCAAACCTGTAGATTAAAAAGACTTCTTGTTAGTTGTGTTACCGATGATAGAAATTCTATTCATTACAATGCAATATGCGGTTAGCTCCTTGTGTTTGCTGCGTTTGTGCTAAGTACATATCTCAAGAGGAGAATGCATATCTAAGAGTGGTACTTGTTGCTGTTTGACAGAAATGTGATACATGTTTTGTTGGTTTTCGAGGATGAGGTCCCTTTTATTGTAGATACCCTGCAGGTTTGCTTTCACTTATCTGGGACCTCATTGGTTCAAGTCAGTCAGTATCATTCTTTTTCCTTCAAGTTGTAATTCACTTTTTTTTATTTATAGATTGTCTTCTGTAACAGATACATCAACTCTGCATTTGGCATCGAGATCATGGTTGCCGAATGTGCAATAAGAGGGTGCTTAGTTTGGAACATGAGGGGACACCTGACAAGACAAATAACTGGTGGGTATTTATTGTTCCTATATATAGTCAAGAATATCACTGATATAGGCAGTTGTAAGGTTTGAACTTCCAATCTGGAAGCTGGTATGGAAAGTCTGCTTTGGCTGCACTTCAGGTTTTGTTTCCAGAGGTAGCAACTTATTTTGGTGAGCATAATTGGCTGAAAAATCAACGAAGTAAAAAACACGTTGATTTCTTAAATTTTTCTTTTAAGAACTTCACAGTTTAACATCACAAAATCAAGTAGCTGGGTAAGGGTTCATTCAATAGTACTTTACTTTTTGGTCATTGCCACAGATGCCTGTTCCTTTATTGTGCTAAAAATCAATAGAAGTATAGTATTCTCTGCTTATAAATATCATAGTCTTGCTGCATCAGAAGAAAATTTATTGTATATACATAAGAGCAAACTAATGTTTCATTTCTTTTAGGCGGAAAACAAGCTGTACTTCAGTAGTCTAAGCAAGAAGGTTCCTTACTTTGCTGTGGGATGCCAGTTTATGCCAAAAAATGCCAGACCATATACTGGTGAAGTTCAGGCATGTTGCATTGACCATATATAGTTACTCAAATTACAACGTTGGAGAATCAGCCACTCATGAGCCTAATACACTTTTGCGGTATGTATTTGTTTGCCTTTTTATGCATTTGAGTTTTCTAAAAGCTGGTCGATAAGTCCTATGAAATGTCAGTGATGCTGGAGACTGCTTCTGTTGTTTCAGCTAAGAGAATTAAAGAATTTTTTGTGGTCATGTTGCTTGCTGCCACAGGTTGATGGAAAGGCTAAGGAAGGCACAGGATAGTGCTAATCTATCTTCATCATTCAGTAAGTTCAATAGGAAGCTCTTTTTGCAAATTTTTATTCTAATATTCATACTTTTCATTATACTGCCGATTGATCCCAGCGAGCTTAACCACTGTAATAGGTGTTATCTAAGCAAGTTTGATTATGTGGTCACTGGCACAATAATGAGAAAGTAGTTTGCTTTTTGCCTTCCGGCTGTGCCAAGTTGCATTTGAGGCCAGTAAGGATTTGTGTTTCTATTTGTTGTCCGAGCCATAATTCATTACAATAAGAAAATTTGATCTTTCTAGAGAAGTCCTCACACCTCATCGTAAGGATCCAAGTTTTGATGAGGAGCCTAGATTTGTACCTCCATTTTTCATGGCTGTCTCTCCATTTCTTTTTGTTGCTGTTACAACCAAAGCAGCATATTTTTGCAATTTTGGTGCATAGCACTTGCATGTAGATAAAGAGGTGGAAGGTTTTGACACACTTGGCTGATAATGTGGAACACAACAACACAGAAAACATAGAAAACTAAACAAATTGCAAATATACTCAATAGGACACCTAATCAAGCTGATTAAATGGATACAAATATGACAATTTTGATAGAGGAAGTAGAATTCAGAACTCATTAATAACTGGAAATGAGAGCTGCCTCTACCCTTCAATAAATCACCTAAGCATAATGAGGCCCTAGAAGCCTATCCGTCCCATGTATGTAACTCTCCCTCAAAAAGGTACTATCCTCAGTGTGGGTACAAAGAGAAATGATTATATCATCTTATGTGCGGTGCTTTTCAGCTATATGATTCCATTTTGTGTTGTTTTATTTGTAGTTCTAGCTATGCTTACCTGGTGTCTCGACTCTTGAAGTAGAAGGCTTTCATTTGGGAGGGCCTTAACTTCACTTGAAATTTTTTTTTCCCTTGCAGGAAAGAGACAAGACGTTGATGAAATCACCTGCAATTCTGCCCTTCCTAACATGGATGACGTAATTATGGATGTTAACATACATCTAGATGAGTGTCGTACTAGTACAGACAGCATGTGCATTGCTGCTGTTCAAGCAGTTGAGGTCTGCAGTGCTGACTATGCATGGATGTCAAATTTACTAAACACTATGGTAGGTCTTCTTTGGTTAGTGCGAATGTTCTATTGATTTTGATGCTATGAAAGAATTATGGAGAAGAGTGACAGCAAAGCCAATTTTCTGTTTATAACAAAGATCAACTTAACACAAATGAACTGACAGGGTTGAGGTGGGACGTAATTGATTCAATAAAAGAAGCAGGTGTTTGATTCGTCATATTGTTTATAGAAAGCTGCAGTTATGTTCCAGTTTAGCTTTGTTGGCTCCGTCTTTTCTCTCATAATGTTGTGAACGAAACCATTCAGTTGAATTCTTCAATTTGCTAGCTCTAGTGGTACCGATTTAACATTCTAGCAATCTCACACAAGCATCACATCTTTTAGGCCCATGCTGCACAGAAAAAAGATTGTGCCAGAAGACGTCATGAGAAATTGCATCAAGTTCTTCAGAATCGCATGCAATTATTGGAGGTAATGATTGAGTCATAAATACTGTCAACTACCTTATTTTTCCACTACATATTTCGCAAAAAATCTTTTTCACATTCCTGGAAAGTCTCTGCACATCTTATTATTGTATTTCTAGATGTGTTACTCGCTTTCTAGCTTTAGCCACAACTAGGACTCTAAAGTGGACCTTATACTTGTTTATCCTTTATTAAGTGAATCTTGAAGCATTCTTATATCAAAGTTATCATTCTTGACTGTATGCATCATCTCACCAGAAACTCTGCTACAATATAGAGGAGCAGACAATATAGAGACCACACCAGAAGGCCCCCAGCTTTTTTCTCTAAGTAACAATTTGACATCGTGAAATCTTGTATCATCAGCGAGAGCATTAATAGCATACGATTGTTTGATACAGAGCTCTCTCTTTCCCCTTACTTATGGCTACCATGCCCTTTATTCAAGTTCATTTTTACCAAGACCCTGATTCCAGGGTTTCTGAGAGAGTGTTATGAATTGCAGCAATGGGCTTTCGGTAGCCAGCTATATAAACAGGTTTCTCCAGTTCTACTGTTTACTGCAGGGATAAAAGCCTTATATAGACAGGGACTATAACTTGGTCAAACTCTCATTCTACCTCATATCAGTTTTGCTGCATGTTAGAGGCGCTATAGCAATCTTGCTTTCGTTAACTCTGAGGAGCCCGACCTTAGTGAAAGATCTCTGAGTGGACTGAAGAACAGTATTTTGAGTTTTATGTAGTAAAGCAATTGGACAGGCTTTTGAGGATGTCTAGATTCAGATGCTTGTCAGTAGTGGACTTTCAATTTTAGATACACAACCGAAGGGTACCAGCATTGTAGAGATCTTATTTCAGGTGGAGGAGCAACTGCTTATTCAAACTATTTGGGGATTGGACGTGCTGCAGCAGAAAGAAAACAAAGAATGCTCAGTGACAACGTTGCAGCTTCTCAGACAGAAGGTGTGGTTAAGGAACACCAAGCTTCATGATTCACTCTTGCCATTCCGGTTTCAAGTCTGCAGATGAATTTGGATGCTGGTTTGTTTAGTAATCTTGATTTCTTCTATGTTCGTTATTGTGGTTTCAGATTGAGCAACTCAAAGAAATTATGCTCATCTTTGAGTTGAGTCTATTACACAGCAGCTCTAATTGCTGAGATCTCAGCTCCAAACTGACACAGTCTTCGACAGCCCCAACTATTTATGAAGAATGCAGGGTTTCAAAGAAAAAATGAAGTTCCTCATAGCTGAAAGCACCTACTACTGAAATAGGGGGTGGTTCATAGATTGATTCAGACCAACTAGAGTGATCATGCATACATTGCATAGTAACTTGATACATAGGCTATGATTTTTATTTCTTACAGATTAGACTAATAAAGTATCGTGTGTCCTGATTTGATAGTTTAGGTGCCTTGACAATAATTCTGAGCATTTGTTTGCCAACATTATAGGTTGCTTGCTTTGCGAAGTAAATCAAGCAATCATCCAATTTGTTGAATGCTGCCTCCTAACTGATTTGAAACTAGTTTATCAAAAGCCATGGACAGTTTCAGCCTCCTGGTGTACGAATTTTATTGGAATGCTTTTGAGTTAGTATAAAAGAAGGCCCTCAAAGTTAGCTTGGCAATCTGAAGAAGCAAACTAAGCTCAGAGCAAGCTTTCTAAAGAAAAAATTCAAAGAAGTAAAAAAAAGTTATGCTACTTGACTAAAACTTTACCAGACATGTGCTGCTCAAATTGATGGTTGAAAACTACATGTGCAAATATCAGCTCTTGCTTGTATCATTAGTAGAGCATAACACATTACAAAATTTGATGCATGTTATATATACAGATGGTGGGGATGCCAAAACAGCAAAGGACTTGTCCATCATAATTATCAGAACGGTTTTCATGTTGTTCCATACAGTCTCCATATGACACATGTTGTCTGCATTGATTGAATTCACCATTACTGTGCTCATGATATTGATCTTCATAGTCACATTTAGATTGATTCTCATATTTAGATTCATTGTCATATTAATGGTTAGAATCAACTTCATACTTCATTTTGCAAATAAAAAAGAATTAAACTTTGGAGTTTATATGGATTTTGTGGACTAAGGGTTTACCAAGTCAAATACAAAATATAGAAAAATAGTTTTTAGACTAGAAAGAAAAGTTCTACGTATAAAGAAATTAACTCTTAAGAAGCTCTGTAAGCTCTCTCCACCCACTTAAACTCAGAGTCAACACGACGAGTGAAAGTATGCTTGATAAGAATCTAAGATTATGGAGCAGTGATTTAAGATACTTGAATGAACATTGTATAAAAAAGATTTAAACAACTAAAGTTTGTCGTGGTTGATGCATTTCATAAATGTGCATTTGCCTTCTAGGCAATTTCACGAAATTGAAAATATTCTTGATGTACAAAGATTTTGAAAAGTCCAAGAATGTTTAACATCTAAGTTATTTTTATTTCATGAAGCTGTGGAAGAGAGATTTTGGTCTAGTAAAATTTTTAAAAGTTTTAGAATTTTTGTTTGTACTATTTGTGAGCAATTGGAACCACTTAGAGAATAAACAAAAACTTCTCAAGAATAAGGTATTTGACAAATGCTAAATTTTGTTATTTTTTTAAACTCTCAGTGTGAAATATAAAATCGCAGTAGTGTTGTTCCAGCCTTGTGAAACAAGTTGTAATAACATCAATCAATCCAAAGAAAACTTCCTCAAAGAAGACTACTGTTGATTACCTTATAGTAGGCCGCTGGAAATGCGTAGTACTAGCATTGTAGATCCGTGGTGAGGGCGCAATCGCTCCTTATTGAAGGCACATTTGATTAATGATGAGGGCGTTGTCTCATAATGGTGAGGGCGTGGCCAATATAGCGTACTCTTAGTCTCTTTAGAGGCACAACTAGAAAACTTTGTAGTTATCCACGTGACCTGCGAAACTTAGTCGATTTTTTGAAATTTATATTCGCGTGGATTATCCACGCAAACTATTTCTTGAAATTTCTCTGGCAATGTCGCGGCGCATACAGTTTTGATCTTGGATCATTGGCAATCTAGATCATTGGCGATCCAGATCGTTGGCGATCCAAATCGCTGGCAATCCGGATTACACGATCAAGATCGTTTTTGTGGATCCACTGCAACACAGATGCATATGTAGATCGCAATAAAATTTTTGAAATTTTGTAAATTTGTCCATACAGGATGTAATTGTAGACCATGTAAAGTTGTCACTCGTTAAAAGGTTTATAGATTTAGCATAATGAAATTCGTTCTGTCTATTGAGAATAATAAGTCAGTGCAATTGATGTTGAATGTTTAAGAAAAGACCATGTGGATGTGTGGGTGGCCAATTTGAGCCCCAAACTTGAGGTCCTAGTTTGTAGGCAACATTTAAGGGATTTGGTGACAATGCACATGACTCACCTAATCTAAGATGAACTTATTCATGTCAGTTATGTGTGCACATAGGAGCTTAAAGCTCAGTCATCTATAAAACAATAACTGCAAATACAATGCATAAAAAAAACAAGCTAAACAACATTACAACAGGCTTTTGAAATGATATTTATTTTATTCTTTGCAGAGTTGGCACGACCTATATATAAGTTGACTATTGTACTAATTTGAACAACTAAGGCATTAGAAGCATTTGAAAAATTGGAGAAAGCCCTAGCTTCTGCACCAATTCTACGAGCTCCAAACTGGACAATTGAATTCCATATGCATATTGATGCATCAAAATATGCCATTGGATCTGTCTTGACACAACCAGGAGAATACAAAAAGGACTACCTGATCAGATTTGCTAGTCGATAACTTAGTGATTCTGAAAAAAAATTACTCCACTACGGAACGAGAAGCATTGGCTATGGTATTTTTAGTAAAGAAATTTTGACATTATTTGATGTTGATGCACTTTGCATTTTATACCACCATCAGTCTTTGCTTTATTTGGTAAACAAGACATGCAATATGGGACGCATTGCAAGATGGTTACTATTATTGATTGAATTTGATTTTTGAGTTGTGGTGTTGAAAGGTAAACAAGATTATCTTGTGGATCATGTCTCAAGGATACAGATGTGAAAAATTGCCAGCTAATTTGTTGGTTATTGGCATTTTGGAGGCCAACTTGAAATCTCAACTTAGAGATAGATTCATATTTGTCAATAAGGGCCTAAATAGTGTTTGTACTAACTTTGGCAAGTAGATAAGTGGATGAGGTCGATTTTGGACCCATTCTAGTTGGCTAAATTTGATACATTGCATCTAGACTAGTATTATATTGATACATTGCATCTAGACTAATATTATTGGTGAGTTACCAAGAAATTACCATTTAGGAAAGTTTAGGGCAATTGGCCAAATGACATTTTGGAAGCTATAAATAGCAGTACTAGTGTGGTGAACATATCATTGTATTCTCATTTTATATGGAGAATCATTTCTTGAGTTTCTATGTCCATCTCATGTGTTTATCTCTTGATATCTTGATTTTCTGTGTGTAGAATGTTGATTTTATGGTTGATATAGGTTCCACACATGTGAAGGACAATAGGCTGTTGTTGTTGTACAGACAGGGATAGTACCATACTATATTTTCATGTTCATGATCAGTTTCTAGTGATTTATGCAACTCTAGCATGCTAATCTTGATGAATTCTATCTTGTAACTAAATATGGATGTGCACACCAAATTGGCCCAAGATCTAAGATCCACAAATTGTGTCTTGGATTTGTACTTTTCACATGGTATCAAAGCCAGTTGCAGGCCAAAGTTGGTGGTTATGCCAAATCTAGAGTTGGATTTGAGGGCGCCATCAATTCTATGTGGATTTGGAGGTGTTGCTAGATCAAATCTTGCATTTTCAAGTATAGAAAGTAAATCTTTGTGGTCCAATCATCATTTTAGTGTGAGAAATATCAACTTATTTTTCAACCAAATAGGTATATAAAAAATCGCTGGTCTGTCTACAGCCATAACAGACCCTGATCTTCCATTTTATCACCTCCAAGAATTCTGACCCTGCTTAGATTCTATGAAAATACCCTGATATACTGTCAAAATCCATTGTTTTTCAACCAAATCTTGGTCTTAGAATTCGATCAAATCTTGGTCTTGAGGCTAGGTCTATCAAAGATCAGTCCTCCAACAGCTTCGCGAATTACATCTCACAGATTTTGCCTGTTTTCTATTAGAAAATCGTCTTTTTTTCACTATTTTCCTTGTCTGTCAAAAAAATCTCAGTATCAGAAATCGCCAGTCATACCACGAAATCGCCCACAGTGACTACGATTTCTCTGTACCCTCTGCAAATTTTATACAAATTATTTTTCCCAAAAACATAAAAAAATAAGTATTTTGACAGAAAGCACTCCCTATCAGAATTCGCGAGTACTACAATTGGATTCATCTCACTGTCCACGATTTCTAGGTCTGTCCACAAATTCTATTACTGCACAAAAGTTTAGTTTTTACCCAAACTTCTCCATTCTGCAACAAAACTGCTCTTTTTTACTTTTGGCCAACTACAGTAATACCCTGATATTCTGTACTATTACTCTGCTCCACACTCTGCATCATGTCTCGAGATTGTGCTGAATCTTCCAATTCAACCCCTCCACGACTAAAACATAGAATTTCACATATCGTACACCAAAGTACGATGGAGAATCTGACCCAGTCCGATTTCTCCAAGACTTTGATAATGCATGCCGCTTCTATGGAGATACCTCTGAGACCGAAAAGCTTCGTCTATTCCCCATGGTACTTTATGGAATAGCCAAAGAGTGGTATCTTAACCTCGAAACTCCCGATCTTGCTTCTTGGACCACTCTCAAAGACGCCCTCATAAAGCATTTCAAACCATCCAAACTGACTCAAAGCCCGTTCATCCAAATTACCCATATCAAGATGCGTCGCGATGAGTCTGTTCAAAACTACATTGAGCGCTTTAAACGTCTCAAAGTCGAATGTGTTGACAAAACCATCACTGAACGAATGGCCATAAAACTGTTCTTGGTTGGATTGCCTAAAAACATCCGCCGAGAACTAAAACCAATTGACCTTTATGATCAACTTAAAGACGTGATGACTGATGCTATCTGTGAAGAAGACGAAAGTTCCGATGATGACTTTGAAATCTAAGAATGTCGACCGTCTTAATCATCCGAAATCTGAAAATTTTGTCCAATCTTTTGAACTTCTGCATCAAATGGAAACCTGGCAAAAAGCTCAACAATCTCATATGGATAATTGACGATTTTCAAACCGCCATGAAACAGGTTGCTGAAAAATCTTTTTCAGCAAGAGAAAATGTCTGGTTTCCAATCTGCTCACAACATCATACCGCTAATGAATGCCCTCAACTGCGAAACCATTTTCCAGCAACACCCAAACCCACCATCTATCGAGCATACTGCACCTACCCTCCACAACAGTCTATGCCACGACCAGGGGTATACCAACCACGACCAATTGCACCAAATCAGTACCAACTACCACGTCAACAATTTGTCGTTAACCAACCTTCTCCACAACAAGCTGTACATTATATTGATCCCAATACTATCGATCCAACAACCTACTATGTGGAAGACCATACTCAACAACAATACTCGATTGAGGTAGTTGTTAATTATACATATGATCCTAGTGCCCAAGCAGTGGACCCCAATGCCCAAACGTACGATCCAAACCATGCTGTATTTGCTACGAATCAACTCCCAACAATACAAGAATGTTTTATCTGTGCAGGTAAGCATCCTAGTATTCGCTGCCCAGATAAACTCCACTTTCTTCCTATTGGAAAAATAGTAATTATTCTTTCACAGAGAACACGATTAAAGTTCAAATAAATAAAACTAATATCAGTGTCTTCAATCAGATTGTATCTTATCTATGTACTAATAGAAAGTCTATCTCTTCATCTCAGTTTCGTGTTTCGCGAATTATTTGCGACAATTGTCTCTTTGTGACATTTTTGTGTTTTGCAAATTGTTAGCGATAGATGACAGTCTCTGAGCTTGAAGTAGAATCCAGAACATTTCGCAAATTGTTCGTGACAATTTCGCGACATCTGAGGTTTGAATAGGGAACAAAATATTTTGCGACAAGATTTTGTTCACGAATCTTTCGAGTTGACTGCAAGACAAAGTGCACGAATCCTTGGAGGTTGGTCACGAATAAAAATATTTTGAGTTCGCATTTTTGTCTTATCCTTTGTCAAATAAACTAAGCACTTTGTTAGTAGAATCAAAATCTGTTCGATCATTTGTTCTAAAGCTCCCTCTCAAATTAGGTAGTTGGATTAACCCCAATCTTCTTCGCTGCTTCTCGAACAAAGCTTTACTGAGTGGCTTTGTAAAGATATCAGCTGTCATTTCCTCTGTGAGTTATGAAGACTGTCTTCAATATCTTCTTCTCGACTAAGTCCTGAATAACATGATACTTGATAGCTATGTGCTTCATTTTCGAGTGAAATACATGATCTTTCGTAAGATAGATTGCTGAGGTGTTATCCATTAACAAGACATAAGGTTCAGAAATAGATTTATCAAATCCTTCTAACATCTGTTTGATCCAGATCAGCTCGTTTGCCATCTTGGCTGCTGCTACATATTCTGCTTCACAAGAAGATTGAGCTACTATTGTTTGCTTCTTGCTTATCCAGAGTATGGCTGCGCCAGATGCCAGAGTACAACCTCCTGAAATACTTTTGCTGTCATCCTTCATGGATGCCCAGCTTGCGTCACTATAAGATTCGATGTGAAATCCAGTTTCTTTCAAATAACACAGTCCATAGTCTTTCGTTTCCTAGAGATATTGTAGTACTCTCTTTGCCAACTTCCAATGCAACGATCTTGGGTTATGATTATATTGGCTCAGCCTGTATACTACAAATGCTATATCAGGTCTGGTGTTGTCTGCTAGATATAACGATGATCCAATCAGTCTATGATAGGGTGTTTTGGCCATTCGTTCCTCTTCTTCGAGGGTCTACGGACAATCTGCCTTACTCAGTATTGTTCCAGGTATCATGGGAGTATGCACACCTTTGCATTCGAGCATGTTGAAGTTTTCAATGATCTTTTGAGTGTACTTTTGTTGGTGAAGATACAACTTACCACCTTCAAAGTCTCTTTGGATTTGCAAGCCTAGATAGATTTTAGCTTCTCCAAGGTTAGCGATCTCGAATATTTCAAAAATGTCTCTTTTGACATCTGAAATTAACTTATCTCTTCTTGAGAAGATAAGCGTGTCATCAACATAGACAACTAGAATGATTATTTCATTATAAACATGCTTGATATAGACAATCGATTCAGCAAATAAAGGTTTGAAGCCTAAAGAACGTAGTGCTTCATCCTTTTTTCTATATCATTGTCTAGCTGCTTGTTTCAAACCATAAATGCTTTTATTCATGTGACACCCGTATTCTGGATATTCTTGGTTTACAAAACCAAGTGGTTGATCCATGAATAAGCCTTCTTCCAATTCCGTGTACAAGAAAACAATCTTCTCATCCACAATATGGATTTTCAGATAGAATTTTTTTGTGATTTTCGGAATTTTTTAAAATGAAAAAGCATGTTTCGGGCAAAAACTAAAAAAATTAAAAAATGGTTATTCTTTTTTAGGATTTTGACCAATTTCAAAAGATTTTGCATTATTGTATTGATTGCAACACATTGTTAAAATTCAAATAAGGTAAATTAAATAAATGATAGAACTAGTGATTACATAAAATCAAAAAGTTCAAACAATTTCAACACAAATAAGCTAGAACTTAATTGAATCTACAAATCCTTCTTTTTGATCTCCTTTGGATGAAGAATTACAAATATCCCTTGTTACCAATCTCTTTCTCTTATTATTTTTTGTCTTTTTATTTAGCAAATCCATGTCTTTAATTAGAGACAAATATGAGTTACACACGAGTTGAAATGAAACTTTCATCTCATCATTACTAGTTGTAAAGTCACGTAAAGAGGTCTGTAACATTAAAATCTATTTCTTGAGGATTTCATTTTCTTCCAAACAAATTTTCAACAAAAATATGTTTTTCTTGATACTCCTTTGATACTTTCTTAAATTTCTCTTCTAAAAAATATATTCTTTGCCTTGAATGTGCATTACCATAGGCTTTTAAATATTATAGTAACCTAAAGACCTTGTCCCATGAAACATATAAATTATCAATTGAGCTACTAAATGAAAATTAGAATGTTGTAATGATTATGGATCAATAGATTACAATGTTCTTAATGTTGGATCCTCTACTCTCCTAAATCCTATGTTAATCTGCCTCCATTCATGCTGCTGCATTTTTGCTTCTGTTGTCCCACAGTCTGCATATTTGAATTGTTTGTCGCTACAGTCTGCATTTTTACTCAAGAATTTCCATAGGCAAAAAACCCAACACTGTCGCTAAAAAACCCGACACTGTCGCCTTTCCACCTTCGAGCCATCCTAAGCAACTAAGTAATTTGTGACACTTCTAGAAATGCGACAGTTGCACAATATGCATAAATACAATTGAACCTGAATAGGCAAAAAAGCCGATATCAGTCTGCATTTTTATAATGACAGACGAAAAATACGACAAAGTGTTGCAATTTTTGCATTTTCACCAATGTCAATTTTTGCGAAGCCCGACGTCGCGGCCTCCTCACGCTCGTTCCATGTGCAATCAGATTTGACAACAACAACAGCCAGCCATGATCTCCCACAAATGGTGCAACCACTTTTGTACCTTCTTCATCTGCACACCTATAAAATTTGTGTATATAGTGAACTCCTTTTTCAGTATTCACAGAGATAGAGAACGAAACATAATTTGTAACATGTGAGATAGACATTGTAGATGCTTTCACGCATTGATTCTCTCTTTTAGACAGATTGTCAGTAATAAGCTCATAACCTTTATAGATTGTGATTAGCCTTGTGAAGCACGCGGTTATGTCTGCTATTGTTTTGTGCTCACCTGCATTATTGACTTGTATGTCTTGTTATACTTAATCTGATCTTATGATTCTTTAAGCGGTTTCATTTTAGAGCTATTTCTATAGCCCGATAAGCTTCCACAAAAACAAGACTCTACTAGCCGATAGAGTGATTGTCTTCTTGTTCTGTAATTTAGCACCAAGACTCAAATTTTACTCCCTCAAGATGGCAAATGGTGATTCCCTACAGAATCACATCAACCAATTCACGAACTTGCTGAAGCAAATGGCCATTGTCGGATCTGTCATAGACGATCAAGACGTAGTAATGCAACTGCTTACAAGCTTGCCAAGCTCATACAACAATTGGGTGATGATCATCATGACACATCCAGAGCTGACTCTTTCAAGAGTCATTGCAATGTTATTGCAGGAAGACACGAGGAGGAACGAAGCCTCCAGTTCCTCAGCCGATTTTCACGCCTTGTACACCAACAAAGGTACGACTAAGCAGAAGAAGAAAAAAGGCCCGAAGCAATCAAAGCGAAATCAGAAATCAACACAGCACAAAGAATAGTCAAATCCACACACTAAGAAGAAGCTGTTTTGCAGATATTGCAAGAGAAACAACCACGAGATTCAAGACTGCCGGATACTACAAGCAAAGAACAACAACAAGGGGATTTTAAAAAATGGATCATGATGCTTTCATGACCAGCCAGCAAGGAGTATCCAACGACAATTCTTGGTTCTTGGATTCCGGTGCCACTCAGCATATGACCAGTCTTATTGGCTGTTTCGAGTCCTATACACCCTACAGGACCAACAAATACATTCAATTGGCGATAATAGTTAAAGGTGAAGGTATTGTAAGATTAAGCTTTATAAATGATCAGTCTAAGCTACTTTCTAAAGTTCTGTATGTACCCAATCTGTCTACAAATTTGCTCTCTGTAAGCATAATCACAGATCTAGGACATAAAGTGAAATTCAAATGTGATCAATGCAAAGTGGTTGATAGGATAGGAAAGATCTTAGCACTCGAAAAGAGGCATGGATACTTGTATAAATTGAGTCATTGTTTTTCTGCCTCTAGTCAGACGCTCAGTACTTCTATTCAAGCAAATAAAAATTTACTTCACTTGAATCATGCTTCTGTACATCAAATGTCCAAATATTCTATTGTTCTTGATCTAGACTATCCTGATAATAAAGTCGAACTATCTTTCTGTCAAGACTGTTTAGTTGGTAAACAAACTAGAAAACCATTTAGATCAAGCCATCAGCATACTGCTGGATGATTGTTAGATGTTGTATATACAGACATTTGTGGCCCGATGCAGAATCCTTCTCTAAAGGATGCAAAGTATTTCATAACTTTTATTGATGAATTCTCCAGAAGAACTATGGTGTATTTTATCAAGCAGAAATTAGAAGCTTTTAATTGCTTCAGAATCTTCAAGGAGGGTGCAGAAAAAGAGACTGGAAGGACTATCAAAGCCCTAAGGTCTGACAACGGTGGAGAATACATCTCTACCAAATTTAAGGAGTACTGCCAAAGCCAAGCCATTGAGCATCAATTTATCACTCTTTATTCTCCTCAGTCAAATGGCTTGGCCAAGAGGAAGAACCATACTGTGGTTGAATCAGCTAAATGTAGGCTGGCGCACGCATCACTGCCCAAGAGCTTCTGGATCGAATCTGTCTCCACTGCAGCTTACGTCTAGAATAGATGTTCAACCAAGGCCCTCTTAGGCAAAACACCCCATGAGGTGTGGACATGCTCTAAGCCTTTTGTGAAGAACCTACGAGTGTTCGGATGCATCGCCTACGTGCAGATCCTGAAAGAGACGAGGAAGAAATCTGACTTCCAAGGTCTCAAGACCATCCAGATTGGTTATACTTCATCTGACAACACAGACAAGCTGTACGATCTCGATACCCATGTTTAGCCAGAATATAGTTGTTATCGAGGATCAGTTCATCGACATCAAAGACAAAGACATTGTTTAAGGAGGACCTTTAGCACCTGCCATTGACATGTCAATCAGAGCTTCAGGCTCAAGTGTGTCCATGATCGATCCACTACTTGAAAACGAGTCAGACAAAGATGTTGCTACTACCCAGCAACAAGTCCCAAGGGTGGTTCATCGGTCAATTCCTCAAGCCGAGTGTGCACACAACCCACAAGGTATACTCTTGAGTTTGCCTCTCTTTTGATATAGGAACCGACGACAATTGAAGAGGCACTTAGCCAACCAGACTCTAATCTTTGGAGAGAAGCCATGGATAGAGAATATTCCTCTCTGATCAAGAACCAGATGTGGTCATTAGTCAAAGCTCTTGCTGGCTGCAATATCATCGATTGCAAATGAATTTTTACTATCAAGTACAATGCCAATGGAGCGATTGATAGAAGGAAGGCAAGACTGGTAGCACAAGGATTTACTTAGATTCTCAATGTTGACTACAGTGAGACTTTTAGTCCGGTAGCTAAGCATCCATTGATCCGAGCCCTCCTATCGTATGCTGTAGTAGCCGACCTTGAAGTGCATCAACTTGATGTGCAAATAACTTATTTGAATGGAGTTATAGAAGAAGACATGTATGTGATCCAACCTGAAGGATATATTTTGGAAGGTATGAAGAATCATGTCTACAACCTCCATAAGGCACTTTATGGCTTGAAACAGTCTGCTAGAGCTTGGTTTCAGAGGATCAGCACATTCCTCATCGAACAAGGTTTCAACCAAGCACTGTTGATTGCAACGTCTATTCCAAGTAGGTGCAACAATCCTTCATTATCATCACCTTATATGTGGATGATACGTTGCTTTTCAGCAACAATACCAATTTGGTTAAGAATGCTAAACAGATGCTGTTTTTTGAGTTTGACATGACTGATCTAGGTGAAACTCACTTCTGTCTGGGCATTCAAATCCACCGAGATAGAGTGAGATGATTGATTTATATTACTCAACAAAGGTATCTTCACAATGTTCTTGACAAATATAATATGATGAACTGTAAGTTAGCTCACTCACCGATGGATGCAGGCCTGCGTTTGTCAAGGGACCAATGTCCTCAGACCAAGCAAGAAGAGGAGCAAATGAGAGAGTATCATTATCGATTGATATTTGGATCTCTCATGTACACAATGGTCTGTGACATCACGTCAATTTTTGTGAAGCCTGACATCGTGGCCTCCTCATGCTCGTTCCATGCATTGTGCAATTAGATTTGACAATGACAGCAACCACCCATGATCTAGACGACACAACTACTTTTGTACCTTCTTCATCTGCACACATGTAAAATTTGTGTATATAGTGAATACCTTTTTCAGTATTCACAGAGATAGAGAACGAAGCATGATTCGTAACATGTGAGATAGACATTGTAGATGCTTTCACGCATTAATTCTCTCTTTTAGATAGATTGTCAATAATAGGCTCATAATCTTTACAGATTGTGATTAGCCTTGTGAAACACGTGGTTACGTCCACTATTGTTTTGTGCTCACTTGTATTATTGACCTGTATATTTTGTTATATTTAATCTGATTATAGCTCTGTTTGGTTCTGCGTTAGGATCTCTGTCAATACTACAATGTTTTTCTATGATTCTGTCTGACTATCTGATTGATTTGTCTGGTTGTCTACTCATTGCTTCTGCACCACTGCGCATTAGAAGCTCTAAAATTATTATGTTCTTGTGTTTGCCTACTAATTCACCAATAGTGCACGCCTTGAGAAGAATTGAGCGGACTGATCCTCCCTCCAACTTCCAACACTTAATGATCATAAATCTCAATGCTTTAGCATTTCCTCCATGTATGGATCATATTAGAAGTTGATAATTTTGATTTTTTTGGTTGTCCTAAGCAGAGCATACTTTGATGAAAGATCCACATAAAGATGATAATACTTTGTCATCTAATCCTCAAGATCTTGGTAACATGATAATGAATCTTTGTGAGCCTTATGAGTCAAGAAAGACTCTTGATTTTCTAATGCATTTTTAGCTATTTTCAAGGTGGAGAAGCTTTTAGATCAATCATGCCCTTCAAGAATGGAAGAAATCAACGACAAAATTGCTCAAATGGTGAAAATCTCTTCTTGGTACTTGAAAATGGTTTTTAATCAAAGAAGCCTTGTCATGGCTATGCTAATCTTACTGCAATTTTAGGTTTATTGGCTGGCTTTTCAATCAAATCCATGCATTCTACTGTATATGTCTGTATGTGCATCACAATGCATACATCTCTACTCGTTGATCCTATATATAAACAACTGATCAGAAATAGATTAAGCTAATCTGCTTTAATCAAAAGAACATATTATGCTTAATTGCAACTGCTTATATCTTTATTGACCTCTCTAATTATGCTGAACGCGTTGTTGCTAAGGAAAGATTTTGCATATTCGAAAGATTTTTGTCTATTGTAAAAAAAAAATGGTGTTTTAACTCCTAATATCCCTAGGGACCCACACTGAACCCCTGCTCTCACCACATCCTTTGATCTTTACCGAAGACCTTGATGAAGATAGTGCTTCCCAACTAGAATCCTTCTCACAGAAACTCTATGTTATTTTTGCCCTTTTTGTCAATTAGACCGGTTGCATCCTTGTCGTCCTTCTGGAGAACTGATTTCACATTCGCTTTGTGATTGCAAATATTCACATCTACTGTAGCTATTGCTTCTTCTGGCAAATTAGTCCAACGGATCACTTGATTGTATCGTTGTTTCATCTGAATTTTCTTAGTAGCAGGTGCCTTGGGAGGTTTGACCTTGAAAACTTTAGCCAACGACGATTTTTGAGGACTTTTGCATTCCAAATCGCTTAGGATCCATGTGTCAACTCTACGAAGGTTCATATGACCGTTAGTTCAAGATCTGACTAAAAAATGATTTTTTAGGTCCTTTTTCATCAAAACTTGATTCTTGAAAATACTTTCCTTCCTCTTTTTCTGATTTGATGACTTTTTTGACTTTTGCTCCTCATTTTTTTTTTAATATTGTCTTTTCCAATAAAAAGACTCAACAAGTAGTGAAAACAGAAAAAGTATAAAACAACAAAAAGTAAAAATAAGGATATCTTCGATCATGCTAGTTGAACTGCCTGCCAAAACTTGCATAGTCGGCTGCCATTCAATGGGGTATTAAATCGTCTTCCATCTAGGTGTTCCAAAATAACTGCTCCATAAGACAATATTTATTTTACTTTGTATGGTTCTTTGTGAGAAATATCAACTACTTTGGTCATATTTTGTTTATTTGGCAAATTGAGGCCAATATGCAGTTTAAGAATTAAAATTAAACATTTCAAAGTTATATTAGTCTAAATGTCTTTGAATTACCACTTTTGAAAAGTGTGGGAAATGTAGTAGGTCGAGTTTGGACACATTCAAATTTGAATGTTAGAAACATTGAATCTAGTCATATTGTTGATAGAGTTTTTGATCTAGAAGTTTCTATGGAGAGAAACTAAGATTCAAAATAGGGATGGACCTGTTATAAATAGATGTATAGACGTGGGAAGAGATACATTCTCTCTCTCTCTCTCTCTCTCTCTCTCTCATTCATGCTTATACATGAGATCTCTTTGGGGTTCCATACTCATTGGTGCCCATTGGTGCACATTGGTTCCATACTCATTGGTGCACATTGGTGTTGATATCTTAACTTTGTGTGTAGAATCAATTGGTTTGATGTTTGTTGCATTCACACATGTGAAATATAGTAGCTTACTGGTTTTGTATGGACAACAACAGTACTTTATCATTCATATCTTATTTTTGTTGGGGGTATTCCCGTCGTGCTTGTAAATAAATAAAATGTCAAAATTAATAGAAATAAGATGCGAGGGTCATGGCATCCTGTGTGCATAAGCCCATGGCCCAATGAGCACTTGTAAATAATCTTTTGGAATAAACTAGACTTTGGGCCATGTAATTAAAAATAATATTAGAGGCCAAAAATTTCAGTTACTAAGTTTTTTTGAGCTAGTCAAAAGGGGTGTGTTTCTTTCTACACCATAGATTAGTTTGTGCTTCTTGTGGATGGTGGATTGCAATCCCATCCTTTGCAAGTAGCCAATAGGAAGCAAGGGGCAAGGGCCACCCACCATTTGTAACTATTTTGCATGCTTAATGAGAAGGAGGAAACTCTACCATTTTGGGGAGCAAGCATCCTCATTTGCTATTCACTCATTGCTAATGCTATTGTGGTGCTTTCTCTTTTGTTCTCTATTTTTCATTGTTCTTGGTTTCATTAGTTAAAGCTTTTCCATTAGCATGCATAATGAGAAAATGAGCTAACCTCCATCTCACCCTCTCTCTCTCTCTCTCTCTCCCTCTCTCTCTCTCTCTCTCTCTCTCTCTCTCTCTCTCTCTCTCTCTCTCTCTCTCTCTCTCTCTCTCAATCATGGTGTATGGATGTGCTTAGTATTAGGAAATGTAGTGTTAGGGTGGGGTAGTGTTAGAGTAAAGTAGAAAGCATCTAAATCTAGCAACTTGGCTTAGTTAGGATACTATCTTAGTGTTACAGGTGGAGGGCTGCTCACCACCGAACCTACATTACCCAACAGTGGTGCCGATGCCGGGGATAGGAATCACTAATTAGTTATAGTTGCATTCTTAGTTGCTTTTGCTTTTTAGCTTGTTTTGTGTGGATTTTGGAATAGATTCAGCTAGTTTTTTGTGCTTTCTTTTGCTTGGACTGCTCACAACTAGTGGAGGAGGTGTGGAAGGGTGGTGGAGACCTAAAACAGCCTCTAAGGGCTTTGCATCCAACCAAAAATCTTGAAAAACCATAAAAAGTGTTCAAATCTATTTTTGGAGAGAAAGGGTGGCCAAAAACCACTTCAGACTTTATTTTTCAAAATTCTCTGTGAAAAAGTACAAAATGGACCAAGAGTGGATCCTAATCTGATCATCAAGAGGGATTGGATGTTAGATTTACTTGATCTATCAATCTACATAAGATTAAGATCAATCTAGATCAATTCTAGACATAAAAACCTAACAAGAACAATCATTAATGAAGGTAAATGTACTTGATGGTTTCACACGTGTGAAACCCTATCAGAGTACGGACTCCAACCTGAAAATAAAGTACACTATGATAGAACCTCAAAACAATCAAAACAAATGTAGACAAAAGAGAGAATTACACAAAAAATTGCTTCCAAAATCAAGATTGATGTTTCATATAGATTGTGGCCAAATATGCCTCTATATATACACTTTTTGGAGCTCGAGGTACTGATCATGCATCAAATCTCACATGTGTGAGGATTCTTTGTCATCATTATGCAATTTTGACAGTTGGATCAAACTTTCTATTTTGGGCATTTTTGGTCCAATTTCCTACTATATGGAGATCTTCATAGAAATCTTCTAGAAGCTAAAACTCGCCTACTTTAGCTTTTTTCACACGTGTGAGCTGTCCTCTACACATGGGATGTGACACCTATCCAAAGTATTTGGCTCATGCAATCAATAGATTGATGCCATGTGTCATATATCTAGAAAACTAGTTTTTGGCCTTTTTCGCCACTAGAACTTGAATCAGATTATATGTACAACATATATGACTATGGTACATGACAAGTACACTAATTTCACACGTGGGAACAGGCTCCACACATGTGTGTTTATCCTATATACAAGATTTTGGCCTTGACCAAGCATGATTTTTGCATTTTCACACCTCAAAAATCTAGCTTAGCATAGATCTATCTATAACTCCAAGAGCCAGTCTTAATTTTACAAATGGATCTTTAGGCAATGCCTTGGTGAGTATGTTAGCAATGCAATCTGATGATGAAACATGAATAAGCTTGATCTCCTTTGCTTGCACTTTCTCCCTCACAAAATGATGTGAAATCTCAATGTGCTTTGTTCGAGCATGGAAGACTGGATTGTTTGCAAGTTGTTGAGCTGCTTGATTGTCACAATATATGCATGGAATGTCTTCATCCTTGATCACATGTAGCTCCTCCAAAAGCCTTTCAAGCCAAAGAACCTCCTTTGTTGTTGTTGTCATAGCTTTATACTCGGACTCTGTTGATGAAAGAGAGATGCTATCTTGCTTTTTGGAAAGCCAAGATATAGCTCCTCCACATAAGAATGTAGCAAATGCACTTATGGATCTTCTATCCATCTTGTCACCTGCAAAACTTGAGTCTGAATATGCTCCTAAACAAATATTGGTCCTTTCATAAACTATGCCAGAGTCTTTTGTAGCCGAGATATACCTTAACACCCTTTTTGTTCCTTTCTAATGACATATTAATGGACTTTGCATGTATTGACTCAATTTGCCAGCACAAAAACTAAGATCTGGTCTAGTGATGGTTAAGTATATCAAGGAACCAATAAGCATTATATAGGTAGTGATGTCCTCAAAGGATGCTTCATCATCGAAGTTGAAGGCTTCTAATTTCTTCTTTATGAAGTACACCATCGTTCTTCTTGAGAATTCATCAATAAAGGTTTTAAAGTACTTGGCTTCCTTCAGCAAAAGATTTTTCATTGGGCCACAAATATCTGAATGTACAACATCTAGCAATCCTCCAGCAACATGTTGATGGCTTGACTTAAATGGCTTCCTAGCCTGTTTTCCAACTAGACAGTCTTGACAGACAGGTAGCTCGACTGTTTCGTGAGGATAGTCGAGACCAAGAACAATAGATTGTCTAGACATTCGTTGTACAACAACATAATTTAAATGACCAAGTCTATAATGCCAAAGTAAATCTTTATCTGATTAAATTGAAGTACTAAGAGCCTGACTAGAGGTAGAAAAGCAATGACTTAATTTATACAAGTATCCATGCCTCTTTCCGAGTGCTAGGATCTTGTCTGTCCTATCAACTACTTTACATTAATCACATTCGAATTCTACTCTGTGTCCTAGATCTGTGATTCTGCCTACAGAGACAGATTCGTTTTATACGGACCATCAACCCTTGCTTTATCTTGTTAATAACACTCGTTGGTTACTTCTATTGTTGGAGTTTGATTTTCTGGGAAAGCAACATTATATGGCAGATCATGTGTCTTGAATCAAGGGAAAGGAGACATCAGCCCTACTTGATGATAAGCTACCAGAAGATGCCTTGTTTTACATTGATACTGTACCTGAATGGGACGCAGACATAGTTAAATATTTGATGCGGGGCCAACCGGACAAATCCTGACCCAAGGCGGAACAATGAAGTTGATTTTGAAAGCTAGACCCTATCTTCACCTCTTCCTCTACTCGCTCATTCTATCCATCCCTACCTACTTACCCCCCCCCCCCCCCCCCCCCCCCTCTCTCTCTCTCTCTCTCTCTCTCTCTCTCTCTCTCTCTCTCTCTCTCTCTCTCTCTCTCTCTCTCTCTCTCTCTCTCTCTCTCTCTCTCTCTCTCTCCATCATGGTATATGGATGTGCTTAGTGTTAGGAAAGGTAGTGTTAGGGTGGGGTAGTGTTAGAGAAAAGTAGAAAGCATCCAGATCTAGCAACTTGGCTTAGTTAGGATCCTATTTTACTGTTCTAACCCTTTGACAGACGGAGGGTTTCTCACCACCGAACCTACATCACCCAACAATTTTGTCAAGTTCTATTAGAGTTTGAAGCTTCTATGCATTGATAGAGCTAGTCTTCTACATTGTCTGGTGCTAGATGTGCTATTTTCAGTAATCAAAGATCTTAGAGTTATTTTACATCTTAATGATCTAAAATTATTCACATGGTATCAGAGCTTTGGTGTAGATTACTTGAAAGATCAGCCAACTTTAGCAAGGATTTGGAGGAGCTACTAGTTCTAGAGCATGCTAGATTGATTCCTACTAAAAAATCAAGCATTTTTCAAGTGTAGAATTGTTTTTTTGTAAATCAAAACTCAATAGAAAGCAAAATCATTGAAGTAGACTGATTTCACTCTATACTTGGTGGAATGTGGTGACTTTAATTGCTATGGATAGGTCTTATTGCATTCTACAAGATAGTATATCAATGTTTTAGCAATTGCATGTAAAATCTTGAAGATTCAATTTTTTGTGATTTTGTCAAATCCTAATTTTGATTGAATCTCTATTTTTTGAAGTTTATGGACTTTAATAGAGTGTGTTTCAATATTAGGAAGTGGCAAGATTCATTAAATTGTTGGTAGATCATAGGTTGATCAAGAATTCTTCATTCTATGTGTTGGATTTGCTAGGTTTTGTGCAAGAAAGAGATCTAAGAGATTTCATATCTTTGTGATTTCTTCTTGAGTTCATTTGTTGACATTCAAGAGAGTTCTTTGTGCATTAGAACATGTTGCAACATGGAAACCTCAAGTGGCTACATGTTGGAAGGCAATGATAGACTTACCTCAATCAACTATTATACTTGGAAGGTGAGGATGGAGTCCTTATTGGAGATGAATGAGTTGATGGAGATTGTTGCAGGTGTGGAGGAGAGGCCTCAAGCACCCCAAGATCAGTTGAGGTATGATAAGAGAGCTAAAAGAGCTCTACACATGATTAAGATGAATGTTACCAATGAGCTTCTCAAGAAAGTTGGTAAGTGCATTACATCAAAGGAGGCTTGGGATTCATTAAAGAAGCTTTATGAATCTAAGTTTACATCTGGGGTCAAAACTCTAAGAAGACAAATCTATTCTAGTTTGGAAAAGGAGGAAGAGAGTGCTCATGCTTTTGTTTCAAGGGTTAAAGCATACAATGATGAGCTTGCATGTATTGATGAGAGCATTAAGAAGATAGAACTTGTTCAAGTTGTTCTTAATGGCTTATTGGATGATCATGCTAATCTTGTTCAAAGCTTTTCCATTCAAAAGACTTTACCAAGCATGGTGGATTTGCAAGAGATATTGGTGAATGAGGAGTTTAGGCTTCAATCAAGAGGAGGTGGATCTACATCTCAAGTTGATGGAGAGGAGGCTATGTTCATCAAAGACAAATTCAAGGGCAAAGGCAAAAGCAAGTGGTCAAAGGGTCAAGATCAAGGCGAGCCTTCATCTTTTGTTAAGAAAAAGAAAGATAGGTCAAATTTGAAGTGCTTCTATTGTGGAATCAAAGGGCATTTTGCTAGTGATTGCTACAAGAAGAAGAGAGATCAAGGTGATAAGCAATCCAACCTAATCATTGATGAAGATGGTGTTGATGAACAGATCTCAAATGTTGTTTCTGTTATGTCATCTTGCTTGTTGGCTAATGATGGAGACATTGATCGTTGGTGGATTGATAGTGGAGCTACATCACATATGACATATCATGAGGAGTATTACTCATCCTTGATGGCATTTGAAGGTGACAAGAAGGTTATTTACACAACCAATGATGGTGAGTGTGCAATCAAAGGGATTGGCACAATTCCTATTTCTCTCTCTACTAATAGGAATGTGAATTTGAGAGATGTTTTGTTCATTCCTTCCATTACTAAGAATCTTATTAGTGTAAGTCAATTACTTGATAAGGGATTTAAGATAGAGTTTTGTTGATGGTGCTTGTTTGATCAAGAAAGAAGATGAATTGATTGCAAAAGTGTTCAAACTTGATGCTTGTGTTGTTGCTAACCAAGTTGGATGTATGGCAAAAGAAGACATGTCAAATCAAGAGGTATGGCACAAGAGATTGGGGCATCTCAACTTCAAGACATTGGAGGTGATGGCAAAAAGGCAAGTGGTTCTTGGTCTTCCCAAATCTTTGTCAAGCAATAGTCATGTTTGTGAGCAATGTGCACTTTCTAAGTCACATAGGTTACCTTACAAGAGATTTACATCGAGATCAAGTAAGCCTTTCCATCTTGTGCATTCGGATGTTCATGGTTTATCTAAAATTGGCAATAGTGGTGTCAAGATGTATGTTACATCCATTGATGATTTTAGTAGATTTTGTTGGGGCTATCTACTAAGAGCAAAGATGAGGTGTTTGATGTTTTTGTCAAGTTCAAGATTGCAAGAGAGGTTCAATTTTCAACAAAGATCAAGTGCTTGAGGAGTGACAATGGTGGAGAGTACATATCTACCAAGTTCAAGGCCTTTTGTAAAGAGCATGAGACCAAGAGGGAGTACACAAGCCCAAGGACACCACAACAAAATGGAGTGGTCAAGAGGAAGAATAGAACTTTATGTGAAGCTGAAAAAGCCATGAGGTTAGATGATAATATTCCTAAATCCTTTTCGGATCAAGCTTTGTTGTGTGCTAATTTTCTATGCAATAGATGGCCAAGTGTGGTATTGGATGGAAAACTCCTTTTGAATTATTCTATGGTAGGAGGCCGAGTGTCAAGTTTTTCAAAACTTTTGGTTGTATTTGCTATATCAACATCTCTCTTGATGATAGAACCAAGGAGGATCCTGCTTCAAGGAAAGGTGTGTTTTTTGGATATAGTGAGGTAAGAAAGGCTTACAAGACCTACATTCCTTCAACCAATAAAGTGATCATTGGAAGAGATGTCGTTTTTGATGAAGGAAACTTTCCAAAAGTTTCTTCAAGTGGTGGTGTGGACATTGGA